>WAAF01005523.1:41790-83985 GCA_013400475.1 Tricholaema leucomelas
GAACGCAAACCCTATGAGGAGAGGCTGAGGGAGCTGGGGTTGTTTAGGCTGGAGAAGAGGAGGCTCAGGGCAGACCTCATTGCTGTCTGCAGCTCCCTGAAGGGAGGCTGTAGCCAGGTGGAGTTGGGCTCTTCTGCCAGGCAACCAGCAACAGGACAAGGGGACACAGCCTCAAGTTGTGCTGAGGGAAGTATAGGCTGGATGTTAGGAGGAAGTTCTTCCCAGAGAGAGTGATTGGCATTGGAATGGGC
Organism: Tricholaema leucomelas; assembly: GCA_013400475.1. Classification (NCBI taxonomy): domain Eukaryota; kingdom Metazoa; phylum Chordata; class Aves; order Piciformes; family Lybiidae; genus Tricholaema lacrymosa; species Tricholaema leucomelas. Next base: position 42,042 of record WAAF01005523.1, read on the forward strand.
TGCCCAGGGAGGTGGTGGAGTCACCGTCCCTGCAGGTGTTCAGGAAAAGCCTGGATGAGGCACTTAGTGCCATGGTTTAGTTGACTGGATAGGGCTGGGTGCTAGGTTGGACTGGATGATCTTGGAGGTCTCTTCCAACCTGATTGATTCTATTCTATTCTATTAGGGCTGCAGATGCTCAGAATGACTGAGAACTGGACCAAACCACCTCCTTGACATACTGCTGATGCCTCAATGTCCACTTTTAAAGTGAACCAAATATAGTTTAATTGGTGTCAAGTAATTGAAAAGTGCAAAGCTTTATAATCTGTTGCTGCTGTAATTTTTGAACTGTTTCATTGTCTGACACAAGTTTCTGTCTGATCCTGCAGGTTTTAGCTGATGCAGTTGCACGCTTGGTTGTAGACAAATTCAGTGACTTGACAGAGAATTTCACATCTCCACATGCACGAAGAAAAGTCCTTGCTGGAGTTGTCATGACAACAGGTAAAAGAGGGTACCATTTTAATACAAGAGATTGAGTATGAGCACTTGGTTTGCATTTGAGGAAACTTCTTTTCAATCAACCAATACCAAAACATAATTTTAGTGTTTCATCCTCAGGGTGCACTACTTAAGTCAATTAGATCTTGGCTAATAATCATTACAGGAAAATGAGACCTGCAAATAGAGACCATCCAGAGAAGGGCGATGAAGCTGGTGAAAGGCCTGGAACGCAAACCCTATGAGGAGAGGCTGAGGGAGCTGGGGTTGTTTAGGCTGGAGAAGAGGAGGCTCAGGGCAGACCTCATTGCTGTCTACAACTACCTGAAGGGAGGCTGTAGCCAGGTGGGGTTGGGCTCCTCTCCCAGACAACCAGCAACAGAATGAGGGGACACAGCCTCAAGTTGTGCCGGGGGAAGTCTAGGCTGGATGTTAGGAGGAAGTTCTTCCCAGAGAGAGTGATTGGCATTGGAATGGGCTGCCCAGGGAGGTGGTGGAGTCGCCATCCCTGGGGGTGTTCAGGAAAAGCCTGGATGAGGCACTTAGTGCCATGGTCTAGATGACTGGATAGGGCTGGGTAATAGGTTGGACTGGATGATCTTGGAGCTCTCTTCCAACCTGGTTGATTCTGTGATTCTATGAAATGCTTGGATTTCCAGAGAGTTCCTGTCTTCTGTCTGATTGAAAGGTATTAGATAACTCATGGACTACAAAATACATGTACCTTTTAAAATTAACCAGGCAACTTTTTGGAAGTAAATCTAAAATTAATTTCACCACATCAGTCACACAGATGGCATTCTTTGGGTTTGGCATATTATGTGAGAAGTTAAGCTTGCTTTCCAAGTTTCTAAGGTTTTGCACATTGTTAGAGTTATTCTTGCTGTATTTTATTCTTAGTGCTTTGTGTCTCAATCATTTTAGTAAAAATATCTGAAGAAAGTAAGTAGCTTATGTTCTGGCAGCTGCTACTTGTGTGCTTGTATGGACAGCAGTAATGCTGTGGTTTTCTGGTTGTTGGCATGAGATCTCTGCTCTGCCAGATCACCCAAACCAGTGAAATTCTGCCCTAAGCTGATCTGTGACCATGCTGCTGCTTTTCCTCATGCTAAAATTTGTCTTGGTCTTCAGTCCATCCAAACACCTAATGGGATATCAGTTTTGGGGATGTCATGAGCTATTTCCACCTATCTGTATGAATCAGATGGGGATTAGTGATAAATGTGCAGCCTCCCCTTGTTAATTTTAGCAGCATCCTGTGGAGATGTTTGTAGGAGCCTCCTCCACAGGACAAAGAGGTCTGGGGATGCTGGTTAGGGCAGATGTTAACTGTGTGCTCTAGGGACAGGCAATGTGACAAGGGAATAATGTGGCCCAAAGTCTGTCACAAGACATTAGTGGTGGACTGACTCTGTCCAGCAGTCAAACACCCACCCAGCATTTTGCTTGCTGCTGTCTCAGCTAGAATGAAATCTGACTAGGGACGTTAAGGAGAACAAGAAGAACCTCTTCAGGTATATCAGTGAGAAAAGGAGGATTAGGGAGAATGAGGGACCCTTCCAGAAGGGAAATGGAGAGCTGGTGACAAAAGATATGGATAAGGATGAGGTGCTCAGTGACTCCTCTGCCTCAGTTTTCAACAGCAAGGGCTCCAACCACAATGTCCAAGTCCCAGAGAGCAAAAGTAAGGACTGGGAGAAGGAAGATCTGCCCACTATAATTGAAGATCCTGTTTGTGAGCACCTAAAGAATCTGAACGTGCACAAGTCCGTGAGGCGTGGCGAGATTCACCCACGGGTCCTGAGGGAACTGGCAGATGGAAGTGCTAAACCACTGTCCCATCATATTTGAAAGGTCCTGGCAGACTGGTGGAGTTCCTGCTGACTGGAAAAGGGGAACTGTAACCCCATCTTCCAGAAGAGAAAAAAGGATGACCCTGGGAACTCCAGAGCAGTCAGTCTCACCTCTGTGCCTGGCAAGATCATGGAGCAGATCCTCCTGAAGGCTCTGCTAAGGCAAATGGAAAACAAAGCAGAGGTGACTGGTGGTAACCAGCAATGGCTGCACCCAGGGCAGATCATGCCTGACAAATTTAGTGGCTTTTTATGATGAAGTCACAGCAACAGTGGACAAGGGAAGGGCAACTGATGTCATCTACCTGGACCTGAGTGAGGCATTTGGCTCTGTCCCACATGACATCCTGGTCACCAAACTGGAAAAACACAGACTGGATGGGTGGAGCACTGCTGGATAAGGAACTGGCTGGATGGTGGCACGCAGAGAGTGGTGATCAAGGGCACAATGTCCACCTGGAGAACAGTGCCAAGTGGCATCCCTCGGGGATCAGTGCTGGGCCCAGTGCTGTTTAACATCTTTGTCAGTGACATGGACAGAGGAATTGAGTGCACCCTCAGCAAGTTTGCATATGACACCAAGCTGTGTGGCACAGTTGACTTGCTGGAGGGCAGGGATCCATCCAGAGGGACCTGGACAGGCTGGAGAGGTGGGCCCAGGCCAACCTCATGAAATTCGCCAGGGCCAAGTGTAAGGTCCTGCACCTGGGTAGGCNGCAGCAGCTCTGCTATGAGGACAGGCTGAGAGAGTTGGGGCTCTGCAGCCTGGAGAAGAGAAGGCTTCGAGGAGACCTTATAGTAGCCTTCCAGTATCTGAAGGGGGCCTAGAGGAAGGCTGGGGAGGGACTATTGACAAGGTCTGGTAATGACAGGATGAGGGGGAATAGGCTTAAATTGGAAGAGGAGAAATTCAAACTAGATGTTAGGAGGAAGTTCTTTGCAGTGAGGGTGGTGATACACTGGAACAGGTTGCCCAGGAAGGTTGTGGCTGCTCCCTCTCAGGAGGTGTTCAAGGCCAGGTTGGGCGAGTCTTTGAGCGACCTGTTCTGGTGGGAGGTGTCCCTGCCTATGGCGAGGGATTTGGACTAGATGATCTTTTGAGGTCCCTTCCAACCTAAACCATTCTATGATACTCCTGGGCTTTGTGGAACAAAGAGAAGGGGTTGAGAAGACTCTTGGGTGGCAGAATGCTGTAACCTCAAACATCTTTTCTTCTTTCCCCTGAGCTCTTATTGCTGAGCACAACCCTTGTGGTTTGTGATATCCCATGGTCACTGTGGCTTTGCCTTGATGCTCCTCAGGTGCTGCTCAGTGACAGCCAAAACATTGATGGAGCATCAAACACCACTTGAACCTCAATTGTAAAGCACTCTGAGGAACATGCTGTTTTATTTAAGAATTTTGTGATATCTAACAACTTTTTAGTGTTATTGCAGTCCTGTGTCCACAATTCCCAGAACAGCAACATAACCAAAGAAGAAGACTTAACTAACTTGTAAATGCAAGTTGATTAACTGAAGGAATAGTTTTGCACAGAAATAAAATCATCTTTGCATGGATACCTGTCTGGGGAACCTCTGGAATTAGATGAGTCTCTTGTGCAGCCTTGTGTTGTAGGGTGAGGTGATTTCCTGTTTCTCCTCCATGCTTTTCCCCAGCCCTGTGGGCATGAGGGGACAGCTGAGCTCAGGTTCATTTTTTAAGAGCCTATATTTTATTAAGAGCAGGAGCTCAAACAGTCCATGTTTCAATTGCCTCTTTACCCAATTGCCAACTATCTTGCTTTTATATGAGCATTGCCATTGTGCAGCCAGGTGGGTAGAGGAGTATCCTCAACACTAGGTTCTTGGGGTGCATTGGAAGTGTTTTTCCTGCTTTTCCATAGCACAACAACTGTTCTGGGGGAGGAAGACAGCAGAAAACATTTAGCAAGGCTTGGCTGCTGTCAACCTCTTCTGATGAGGCCTTGAGAACTTCAGAAGAGTTAGTGTGGCTTGGTGGGAATTTTTCTGATGAGTCTTTGCTAGAGGGATGTAACATTTTCACCTGTCTTTCTGAATTCTTCATGCAGCTGACCTTTGGAGTTTTGTTGTTTTTTTTTTGTGATAAAGACAGTTCTCTGTATATAAAAACCCCAAAGTATTTTAAATTCTATTGTATGGAGTGATTTAATACCAAGAACCACACTTCCAGAGCCATTATACTGATGTTAAGCTTTACAGTGATTTAAGCATTTAGACTTCCTAATTTTCTATTTCTATCTTTCCTGTTGTTGGCTTAATACTCTTCCATAACGTGTTGCTGCTTTATGAAACCAGTGCCTTTCAGGTTTTTAAAGCTGCTGTATCTGCATAGGTGGCTAGAAGGTAGATGCTGGAAGTTAGCTGGCTGCCTTGGGGCTAGAGATGAAAGTACTGTCTTTCCAGCTCAAGCTTTGATAACTCTTCCTGAAGCAGCAGTTCTTCCCTGAAGGTTTTCAATTTCTGACTTGTCTGAACTCTAGCATGAAGAACTTACCATTGGAGTGGGCTGCCCAGGGAGGTGGTGGAGTCACCGTCCCTGGGGGTGTTCAGGAAAAGCTTAGATGAGGCACTTAGTGCCATGGTCTGGTTGACTGGATAGGGCTGGGTGCTAGGTTGGGCTGGATGATCTTGGAGGTCTCTTCCAACCTGGTTGATTCTGTTCTATTCTAATGTTAACTGGCAAGAACCGTAGCCCATGCTGGGAGAAGCAGGGTGTGGCTGGCTGAAGCTTTTGCTTTAAGTAACCCAAAGGAAAAAAGTCTAAAAAGAAATAAAAGGGCAGCAAACAAAAAGGAGCCTTCTTTGGGCTCTGCAAAGCTACTTGCTAGATTGTTTGTGATTTTAATTGCATCTGCTTCCTGAAATTGTGTTTTGCAGGTACAGATGTGAAAGATGCCCTGGTAATAAGTGTTTCTACAGGAACCAAATGCATCAATGGTGAATACATGAGCGACCGTGGTCTGGCATTGAATGATTGCCATGCAGAAATTGTATCTCGACGGTGCCTGCTTAAATTTCTCTATACGCAACTTGAGCTTTACCTAAGGTAAGCTACGGGGAAGAGGAAGGTGAGCTGATCACATAGGCCTGAAAAGGTGTCTGTCTAACACAGCAGTCTTCATTATTTCAGTACTTGCACACATTGTGTGCTGTCACATTAGGCTGCTTACTTTGGAGCTCAGGCCCTTTGCCCTACAGGTTGACTTTAGTAAAAGATGTATTCAAATATGTGTCAGTCATGAGAGAGGAGGACAGGAAGACTAATTTGGAATCATTTGGAAAATTGTAAGCATGTAAATCAACATAATTTCAAGTGGATTAAAGGGTGATGGCTGGTGGAGCACCTGGGATAAAACGACTCTTGGTTCACCAGTGTGGTTAGAACAGACATTCTCCGCATACTTACTGATGCAGTGACTTACCTGCTTTCTTAGAAGAGGCCTGCACAACTAACTTAGTTCAGGGTTGGTTACATATAGGTAGCTCTAGTTGGTCCAGGGTTACAAGCATGGCATGGATAGGTGATTTAACCATAACATTCTGAGGGTCAGCCTCTGGGGCTGGCTAATTCTGCCCACTTGGGCTGGCTAACTCTGCCTTCATGCAGCTGCCACTCCACCCCCTGCAGCTGCATGTGGGGGGTGCTACCCAGCACCTGGTATCTTAGGTCCCAGGATGTACTCAAGGACACTTCCCAGCATGGGTTGCTCATGTTTATCTTTTCATGTCCTGTTAGTAAAAATCTCTCTACAGGTGATGATCTTTCATTTGCTGCTAAGTGGCCAAAAGCTCCTGACATTCATCTTGCCTCACTGTTCTTTCAATTTTGTTAATTGTGATAGCTGTTAGATTTATGCTATAAAGTATCCAGACACCCTGTGTTTGTTTTTCTTGCCTATCAAGAGTGCCCAACTTGTGGTTATTTGCACATTCCTGTCAGTTTTGACTCTGACTTTGTTTTCTGTTTCAGCAATAAAGAAGATCAGCAAAGATCCATTTTTATCAGATCGGAACGAGGCGGGTTTAAGCTGAAGGAGAATGTGCAGTTCCACCTCTATATCAGCACTTCTCCTTGCGGCGATGCTAGGATTTTCTCACCACACGAAGCAGCACAAGAGGGTACGGCAGCAGATCCTGACTCAAGCAAGGGAGTTTAAAGCATTCTTTGAGCATGTGCAGGTGGCACAGTTAAAAATTAGGTGTCTTCTTTCCTTTTAGCGTAGATGTGTATTAGTCAAAGATCTCTTCACAAAAAATCTGACCTGTTCTTCCTCTCTGGTAGAAGTTAAGTATAAACTGATCCACCATGTGGTCTTGAAGAGGCTGAATGCTAGCCAAGATAAGCCAGTGAGTCAGCAAGTACTTGTGCAGAACTAACCACAACGTTTCACTGCTTCCATCTTTTAACGGTGGTCGTCTGCCTGTCCCTTTCCTGATCTGCCCATTAACTTCATCCTAATGCTGCGATGCGCAGAACAGAATTGAAGAGCTAGCTGCTGTGTACTGCTCCTCTGTGGAAGGCTTGGGTTAATTGCAAGTGTGTTTCAGAAGACAGCATTTGTGAGAGGTGGCTGATGCTGTAGCTTATTTGCAAGGAGCAAGAGAAATTGTTGTGCAAGCCAGCAGTTACGCAGACAAATGCCGTTAGTTGACTCCTCTTATTGTAATGCTGTCTGTAAGATGCTTGGAGAATGTGTCTCAGCTGATTCTAAGTGATTTTTGTCATTTAGATCAAGGTGACAGGCATCCAAACCGCAAAGCAAGAGGACAGCTACGGACAAAAATAGAATCTGGGGAAGGAACCATCCCCGTGCGCTCCACTACCACTATCCAGACGTGGGACGGTGTCCTGCAAGGGGAAAGGCTACTTACCATGTCCTGCAGTGACAAGATAGCAAGGTGAGATAGCAAGTGGTTGGTTTCTTTACTATTGCTTCTTATTGTCAAAGGAGAAAAGAGGGTTGCAGAGAGCATGCAGGTTATTGATTGGCTTATTTCATTGCTTAGATGTAGCATGCGAGTGGCTGCAACTCCAGTGACAAAGCTCTGATTCTTCACCTGCAATTGATGTCAGACCTTCTGCTGGCTTCAGAGGCAAGGTGAAATCATTGTCTATCATTCCAAGTCATGACAGCTTTGGTTTGCATTTTTATAGCAGAGGAATGATTATTTTTATTATGATTATTTTCCTAAAATGATACAGCATTACAGAACAGTACAATAAATAGACTGCATTAGTTGTATTTGGGTAACATACTTGTCCAGTCACTGGAAATGTTCAATGGGAGGTTGGCAACCTTGTCTAGTGGATATCTCTGCCCATGGCAGGGGAGTTGGACTAGATGATGCTTTAAAGGTCCCTTCTAACCCAAACCAGTCTATGATTCTGTGATGCCAAAGATATGCACATTTCCCACAGACAGGGGCTCCCCAACCCAAGAGAGATGTTGAGGTGCTGGAAGGTGTCCAGAGAAGGGCAACAAAGCTGGTGAGGGGCCTGGAACACAAACCCTATGAGGAGAGGCTGAGGGAGCTGGGGTTGTTTAGGCTGGAGAAGAGGANCTTCCAACCTGGTTGATTCTATTCTATTCTACAGATTTAGATTTGTATTACTTTGTACAGGGGAAAAATGTTCCAGTTAAAAACCCCCAAAACGTAGTGGTGGCCACTTTTGATAGTTGTTCTAAGTATTTTTACTGTAATTAAATATTTTGCTTCAGTAGTGGTGCTTTTATTTATACTTTATCCAATTCCATTTTCATTGTCCTATTTGACAGAGACTGAGAGCTTGTAAATGTCCATTGTAAATGGATAAATGATTTCCACACCATTTTAGGAGCAGTATCCTTTAACAAGTATTCAGAAGCACAGGAGAGTGGCAGTGTATTAACATAATTTTTTTGATACAAGTCTGTTTGCAGCCTCTGTGTTCTTACAGTCCAGATGACAAATGCCAGCTTTTCCAGCTGGTGATATTTCAGTCATTGTTTAATTGAAGTAACTCTGCTGTTTCGTCCAGTCGCAGTTAGCCTGATTAAAAGATCATTCAGTTGGAAGCATTCTCGTGAATTACATGTGCCAAATGAAAAATCAAGGGGGAAAGTTAGGTCATTGCTTTCTTCCTCCAGTCTTGCCTCACGTGGAAGATGTTTTGCTTCAGTTTAAATCCCCCTAACACAAAAAGGTGGGGTCTGTTGGAAGCTAGGACAGTGGTTTCTTCAAAGGTTATTCTACAAAAATGATATTTCAGTTTCTTTCATAGTATTTTCAATAAATGTCATCAGATAAACTCCTCAGCTTCATTCCAGGCTGCTGCTGTGGCCAGCAGGAGCAGAGAGGTCATTTTGCCCCTGTACTCTGCACTGGTTAGACCACACCTTGAGTACTGTGTCCAGTTCTGGGCCCCCCAGTTTAAGAGGGACATTGAGATGCTTGAATGTGTCCAGAGAAGGGCAACGAGGCTGGTGAGAGGCCTCGAGCACAGCCCTACGAGGAGAGGCTGAGGGAGCTGGGATTGTTTAGCCTGGAGAAGAGGAGGCTCAGGGGAGACCTTATTGCTGTCTACNCCTTGGTGATACAGTGAGACTGTGATACAGTGAGACTGTGATACAGTGAGACTGTGATACAGGCCTTCTCTCTTGACCTGCTAACCACCGCCTGACGTGGTAACTGCCACATTCATTTGACTTTTATCACTTCACCTTTTCTGTTAGTGACAATTTAAAAAAAGGAAGAGAGTTGCTGAGCTAGACCACATAGGACTCTTTCTATTGGTTTCGTATGAGGCAGAAGAGAATGCATCTCTTGCTTGCATAGCTAGCTGTCACCTCCCCTTGGGGCTAATGGGAATAATTCTGTTTGTGCCAGTGAAGGAAGCAAATAGAACCCCCTGAGACAGAACACAGACTGTATGATGGGTAAGGAGGCCCAAATTTCTTATCTTTTACCCTTTTTTTCCTTTTTTTTTTTCTTTAAACATTTCCCTGACACTTATGACTGAACCCTGAGAATTTCCACTGAGGCTTTGCAAAGGTTCACAGCCCAAGGCTGGAAAAACATGGATAAGTTTGAGGTGCAAGGACTGAACAAGCAGGAAAACTCCTTGTATCTGAACAGCCTCATCTGTGTTGATTAGATATTATTTCAAGCCTCCAAGCACTTCGTTGCTGTGTGCTGTCCAGCACACTCCTGAGCTTGCTAGGAACTTCCACAAAACAATTGCAGGGCCACGAGTATGATGCCCTTGGGGTCAGAAGCATTAGGACAGGATTATCCTGTTGTGTTAGTGCCTGGTGGCCCTGCAGAATGGTGTTAGGGTGGTTTCAGTGACCAGAGTAACTTTTTGGGACATTAATACACATGCACTTGTTTTAAATGTGTCCTAACCTTGTTTTGTGGTACTTTATTATGTATATTTTTGTTATCCTTTTTTTCATGTGTTCCTCCACTCCCATTTATTCTAAGTTTTTTTCACTTTGGATAACTACTTCTCCTGAAACATTCCAGTTGTGGCCAGTGCCTTACTCAGAAGAGCAACATTTTTTTTTTCCACACCATTTCATTGGTAGAGAGGCTGTTGGAATTGAGACACATTGTACCTATGTGGTTGCCAGCCTAGACAGAGCTACAAGGGAAAGCTGATTCCCTTGTTTGTAATTGCAGTTCTGACCTCAAGATAAATACAAAGATGTTTGTGAGAAGTGTTGCTGTCCAAGATCATAGACTTCTTGGACTTAGTGTGGGCTTGCATCTTATTGATATTGGTCTTGGTACAATACAAGCTGGGATAGTGAGACTGAGAGCAGCACTGTGGAAAAGGACTCAGGGGTCTGGTGGATTAGAAGCTGGATGTGAGCCAGGAATGCATACACGCAGCCAAGAAAGTCAATCACGTCTTGGGCTGCATCCTAAGAAGCAAGGCCAAGAGTTCCAGAGAGGAGATTCTGCCACTCTGCTCTGGTGAGGTCTCACTGGGAGTACTGTGTCCAGCTCTGCAGTCCTCAACACATGAAAGGCATGGACTTGCTGGAATGGGTCCAGAGGAGGACCATGAAGATGATCAGAGAAGAACCTCCCTACAAAGACAGGCTAAGAGAGTTGGGGTTGAATTTTCTGGCACCACACCAGGTTGCCTTCCCTTTGCGCTGTGTAGCGCTTCACAGAGCTGCAGAGCTAGCTGAAAGAGTGTTGCATGCAGCAGCTGACATTGGGCTAACAGGTACCCCATCTACAGCAGGTACTCCAGCTTCCCTGGCATTAGATGGCCAATTCATGGCTGAAGTTCAGCTCAGTAACTGTGATGTTGTTGGAGCTCTACTCCACTGCTGAGTACATCACCTTTAAATGTAATGAGGTCTGCGCCTTCAGCTCAATTCAAGGATGCTATATGTGAATGCTGTCAGTTTGGACCTAAATCTCATGGCTCATGCTTTATATCAGTATAGAAGCCTGTATTTTAAAAGTCAGCTTTACATGGAAGTTTTTTAAATGTGGTGAAAGAAAATTCTTTGTAGCAACTGAAAACCAGAGCAGTCAGAGGCCTGACTCCTATGAAGCTGTTATAAGAGGCGTTGGTTTTATGCTCAGCTAAGACAAATATCTCAGGCTTTTCCAGTAAGAAGTTTTATGTTGGAGGGAGTCTCTGCCTGATGAGATGTTCTTCCCCTTTGACAAAACTCTTATCTATGTACCTTACTTTAGGCATGTCAATGTTGTTGTCGATGTGATGCAGCACTCCTGCGTTCTGCTTATACTCACTCTTTAGTGCATTTCTCTGTTGCAATATGATGCCACTTCTGTGCTTTAGTGTTGAGGAAAAGTACTGCATGGGCCCAGTCTGTCTGGTAAGACTGAACCTAAGATCAGGCCATTTTATGTGGGAGCTCTGTTTTTCTTTGCCCATGGCTGGTGCAGGAGAGGTGTTGTACATTATCATTTTCTTGAGCTATCAAATGCTCCTAAACGAGTACTGTGCTGCAGCCAGGGTCTGTGTCCACTCTACTGAAGTGTGGAAAGGTTTTATGAACTACATCTAAGCCTTGGAAGGTTTGAGTTTGTGAGCTAGATTTTAGTAATTTTAGTTATTTCACCCTTTTCTGATACTATTTTAAGTGTGGAGAAAAAAAATCCTTTGCTTAATTGTTTCACTAGAAAGACAACACTGAAGTTTTCTGTAGTAAATTTTTGCTTTTTCTGCTCTGTACCTCACTGTTTGTAGTGAAATACAGAGTTTGGCCCAGTAACTTCAAAAGAAGTTGTGGTTTCAGTAAACTTTAGTACCAGATTGACAGCATTTGTTGTCATGTGTTCTGATAATTCATGTTCATAAGTGAGCTGGGCAAACAAGGCAGTTTTATTTCAGGGGCCAATGCCTGTGGCCTTTTGAAAGCTGTTGTGTGATATTGGGTGGCCTTTTATGAGTTTATATCTACCAAGGTGGTTTTTAGTGTACATGCTAATGGAAGTGAGAAATTACTGTTGGACAAAGTACAGTATCAAAAAGAAACAAGAAGGAAATCTCTGTGCAATCCTTCCTCTTGATGCTTACAATCTGCAGAACCTCCTTTGGGTTTTGTGTTTATCTCTGTGTTGCTGCCAGTTTCTGGTACAAGTATAGGTTTCTATAAATAAGTATATATCCTTTTATTATAGCAATGGAAATCTAAAGCCATCCAAACCTGCCTAATCAATATTAAGAGCTTGAGGCTTTGGTTGTATCAACGTTGTCTGTAGCAAGCCAGCTCCTCCAAATCCAGTGCTCATGAGCAGATACCACAGTGGTAAACACGATGCAGCACACCGCAGCAGAACAGCAGGCATGTAGGCAGTCACAGAGTAGCTCTTGTAAAACCAATTCATGGAGTTCACCTTGCAGGAGCTTCTTCAGATGTTCACACTCTTCCTCTTAATCAAAAGAAGTTAAGTGAGACAAACTTCAGCTTTCATTTTCTGTGCTGGAGAAGGTCAAGTGTGGGAGGAAGCAGCAAAACACAAGCTCTGGAAATACTAGAGGCTGAAGGAAGGAAAAGCATTTGGCAAGAGTTCTATTTAGGGAGCTGGGGCTTGCCAGAGGAGTGCTTTGGCCTTTTAGAAATGTCCATCTGTCACTCAAGTACTGTTTACAAAAAGGAAACTGTGCCTCATTGAAGGAAGCAGTCTGCAACTTGTAAGACCACAGTTTTCAGTGCTTAGTCTTGAATTCTTTCCAGATGTTTCTTCCATAATATGTCTGTAGCAGTCCACGTGCTTCTGTGTGCTTGAGGTAGGTCATACTGCAAATAACAAGAAAATGTTACCATGCTTCATTTGGCCTTTGAAACACCTATAGTCATGGTCAGGTCCTTAGAAAGACATCCTGGGGAGCAGTAGTTTGCACTTGATCTCTTTAGTACTTGGTTGCTGACTGCATTTTCCATGATATGCAGACTGTGTCTTTATTCAATGTAAAATATGCCTTACTTTTTCTTAGCACAGTGCTTTTACTCCTTCATTAGGGCCACTCTTTATAATGACAGGTGAGTAAGCCAATGCATGTTGCCTCTGTTTTCATCCTCAGTAAAGACATGCCAAGAAATTGTTTCTTTCTATGACAATTTCTGTTTTACTCTTATTTTAAAACATTTTGCAAGTCTTGTAGCCAAGCCCTGTCGTTCTCTTTTTGCAGTAGTGAAGCGGTTTAAATGGTTTCTAGTTTGAACTGAGGGTGATGTGTAGCCATGCCATCTCAACATAAGCTGTGAGGAACACTGTTAGCAACATCTGAGTTTGCTGTCTTCCTAGGGGAGCCTTGCATCCCAGTTGAGGATGGCCCTTTAAAGAAGAACAACCATTCTGTGTGTGCACAAGAGCTTTTGTTGTTCTTATCTGGTTTATTCAAGCATTAAAACAAACGTTTCATGTCTGGGTCTTGCAGTTGTACTCAAGTATCCTATTTGCCAGGCTGTTTGCAAGTACACTCCAAGAATAGTGAAAGTATCCTGCAGGAGACTTTGATGTTTTAAAAAGTACTTTGTACAACTGTTAGGTACATAATGAGAGCACAAACTTGATGAAATCAACTCAGCAGAAAAAAACACCCTATTTTTCTGCTGTATGTGCTGTATCCCTGCCTGCCACTGGACATGATCCAGTGTAGGTCACAGTGGTGCAAACAGGAATTTCTGGTTGGAGTCTTTGAAACATCTCAAGTGAGCAGAAAGTGTATGCAGTCTGCATATTTTCAGTTTTCAGATTCAGTTTTCTCCCTGGCCATGAATATTGCAGTATGTTATTTCTGGCAGCAGGACGTGGACAGTTTGGCTCGTGTGTCAAGGACAAGCTTTCCATTATGGTGATGAGGTGCTGATGTCTCACAGGCATAGTCCTCCTTGTGTTCTGAGAAGGATGGTTTGCCCATTGATAGGGGTCTTTTGGAGGCATCATCTATGCTTTCTGACTGAGGGTCTCATGGTTTGGCTTTCTTCCCTTGCATGATCCTGTCTGTCTCTGGCATTAGGGTGCTGGAAAATGCATCAGCATACGTGTTAGCAAGGAAGCAAACTCCTGGAGCCTGCTGCTGAGGTGGATGCTGACAGTAGACCAGTTGCTATAGGTCATCTTACTGATCTCTGAAATTCTGGCAGGTGTCACAGCTGTGCTACCATAGTCATGTGCTAGTTAAGGGGAAGACTTGCAAGTTTGGTCTGTTGTGATTGGTTGCTATTATGTCTGGCAGATGTTCTTTGTTCCATTAAAAAGAAAGTGTTTTTTGTGTTTTTTTGTTTTGTTTTTCCCTTCCTCTTAGGTGGAACGTATTGGGTATTCAAGGAGCCTTACTTAGCCTCTTTGTGGAGCCAATTTACTTCTCTAGCATCATCTTGGGGAGTTTATATCATGGGGACCATCTATCCAGAGCCGTATACCAGAGGATAGCAGAGATAGAAGATCTACCACCTCTTTATACACTCAACAGACCTTTACTTAGTGGCAAGTATCTAATGGAGAAGGCCGTGCCGGTAACTAAGTCTGTTCCACTAGCAATGTGATTTTGCAGTTCTCAAAACCTTGCAAATTATGTGCTGTGAGTAAACTGCTCTCTGGTTACGACAGAGGAATGGTCTAAACCTGAGAAAGATTCTTGGTCATATATCAAGCATATCAAGGACCTGTCGTGACTTAAAAGATAAAAAGAACTGGAGTAAGAACTTTTGGATTCACTTTGCTGTCTGGAGCATGCAGTAGCAATATATGAGGCAAGTGGAAGGCCCCAGCTTAGTGAAACCTCTTCCCACCATGGAAACACTCTGTTAGCTCTCATTGTCACTTCTCTTTCCATTGCAGATGTCATGTCACATCATTAATCAGTATGCCAAGACTGACATGTTTGGTTCCCAATTTCTAGATCAATAACCATCTAAAAATGGAGAGAACATCTGTGCTAGTCTGAGCCTAGCTAGCATGTTTTGGTGAGAAGGACTAGATGATAGGCTGTAAAATGAAAACAATGGTGAGGTCTACTTCGCTCACAGTCTTGCTGAGATGTATACAAAAGAAGAAAGGCAAAACAAAGATGAGGTCACTCCTGCTCTGCCCTTCATGCTGGGGAGAGCTCGTGGGGGGCGGGGGACACCCAAACCATCACAACATCTCAGCTGCCATTGGTTGTATTTTCTTTTTATCATCAGTCTCTGTTGGATGCAGCATTAGCCTGGCACCCAGTTTGTTTGCATGACCTAGTAACAGTAATATTTTAATTTCCACTTTGTGGGTTAATGCACAAATGCTGCATTCAGAGCCTGTTGGAAGTATTTTTAATAGAGTATTAAATACATATGACAGGCAGCAATAGGGCAAGCCACAGCTGGTGTGGTTAGTGGTTGTCTTCTGCAGATGCTCTTGAACATTTTGGTACTGTTCTTTGGCTTTGCACTGATCCTAGGCTCTGGTGGGGCTAAGAGGAATGGCAGTATTGAAGTGAAGAGTTCATAACTTCTAACTGAGCTGTGTCTTTGCAGGGAAAATTCTGAAGTGCCTTAAATTCTAAACCTGCTAGTTACAGTAATGCTGTTAAAGCTTTAAAAGTCAAGTCTCTTACCCTCCCTCTTGCAGTGTGCATTGCTTTGTTCTGTAGAGCTTGGCTTTTGGCATGTGTCTGTTTATTTTCCAGGAAAAAAAAACCCTCAACCAAACCTTGGTGTTTTAAAGCATGTTTACAGTCTGACATCAATTTTTAACATAGCTTTATGGAGGAAGTGGGGAAAAGAGTGTAGTGATCATGAGTATTTCTCTAGTAAGGGTTCCCTGAACTAGGATGTATTAAAATGATAAATAACATATTTGTCCTCATATTAGCAAGTAAGTGACAGTTGCAACACTCACAGTACTACATGTAGTTAATATGCTGTATGGGTATGGTAGCTGCTGCATGCACTGCTTCTGACTGGCTTCTGGGGATTTTTATCAGTTCTTCAAGGCAGCAGGTTTGGGTTGGGGTCATGTATTCACCTCAGGTTTTTTCCCCTCCCACACACTTTCTAGGTCTGCATAGAGCTTGAGTGTCTCCATCTGGGTTGTCTTTTCCCCAAAAGACCTGCTTCATACAGGTGTCCCTTAAGTCTGATTTTAAGGTAGATATCAGACAGGCCTTCTACTCCCTGTGCTGTCTGAGAATTCATGTGGCACTGACCACGTCCAGTCTTCACTTAATAACTGTTGAGTTATTCCCAATGCATCTGTGCCCAGTAGTGTGGTATCAAAGTTCTTGCAGCCACCTTGGTCCAGATGTCATGTTTATTGACTGGTGGTTACCTGGCACACCTCCAATCTCCTTAAAAATTGGAGTCACATTGGCCAGTTCTCATCCTGGAGAACTTCAGTGCTTTGTGATGGGAGGTTATGTACCATGACAGCTGTTCCTGCTTGCACATGGCTGAATATTGTCTGTGTGCCATAACCAGTGTTTTCTTATGTCATACACACATGTTAGAGCTACTTTTCCTGGCAGCTCAATTTGGGATGGCTCCTTTGGCTCATTGCCTGTGGAGCAGGCCTCTGGCCTGGGAACTCCTCCACCATTTTTCAAAACACTGATTTGTTGTTGTGAGTTTAGCCACGGCAGAAGAGTGGTTATTACAGATCTTCATGCCTCAGCACTCCGCTGACTCCTCTCTGCATTTGCTTTTTGATTTATTTAATACATTTTCAAAACAAAACTAAGTCCTTCAGCAGGGCCTTTGGTGATTTCTTTTTTTTGCCTGTTTCCTTGGTACCTTATCCTCCCCATCACTGTTTTTCAACTCTCTGTCTCATCTCCTTTTTCATGAAGATTTTTGAGCTCGGTCTCTAAAGAACTGTCAAACCTTATTATTTTCATAAGCGTTGGCACAAAGAGCTGTGACCTTTGCTTTTGCTTATTATGCCCCATCAGTAAAACATTCACATTCATAATATTCAATGTATAATAAAGTTCTGAACAGTGTTCTCTAAATAGCTTGGTTCTGTCAGTTTTCAAAGGAGAATGAAAATGTTAGTTGCTACCCTAGCTTTCTCTGCCATGTTCCAATGTACTGTGCTATGTTTATGTCTAGGTTTTGAGGGAGAAGATATGGTCCTATGGAAAGTGTTACAGACACTTTCCTTCTGAGATGACCGATTATTCCCTGTCCCTGCTGTCCAAAATCCACCTCCAGGGACTCCTTTGCCATCTCTTCAGGCTTTGTGCAGATAATTGAGCAGCAGAACAGGGTGCTGTTATTTAAGTCTTTATTGATGATCTGGATGAAGGGATTGAGTCCAGCATCATTAAGTTTGCGGATGACACCAAGCTAGGAGCAGGTGTGGATCTGTTGGAAGGTAGGAGAGCCCTGCAGAGGGACCTGGCCAGGCTGCATGGGTGGGCAGAGGCCAATGGGGTTAAATTTAACAAGGCCAAGTGCAGGGTTCTGCACTGTGGCCACAACAACCCCAAGCAACGCTACAGGCTGGGGACAGAGTGGCTGGAGAGCAGCCAGGAGGAAAGGGACCTGGGGGTACTGGTAGATAGTAGGCTGAAGATGAGCCAGCAGTGTGCCCAGGTGGCCAAGAGAGCCAATGGCATCCTGGCCTGCATCAGGAATAGTGTGGCCAGTAGGACGAGGGAGGTTCTTCTTCCCCTGTACTCAACACTGGTCAGGCCACACCTTGAGTGCTGTGTCCAGTTCTGGGCTCCTCAACTCAAGAGAGATGTTGAGGTGCTGGAANCAAGCAAAGCCTGGATGAGGCACTTAGTGCCATGGTCTAGATGACTGGATAGGGCTGGGTGCTAGGTTGGGCTGGATGATCTTGGAGGTCTCTTCCAACCTGGTTGATTCTATTCTATTCTGTTAAGTCTGTGTGACATTCTGGGCTTCTCAAATGTATTTAATTCATCAAAATAACCTAAGGAATGGAATTGGATAATCACCATGGAAATGTAGTGCATACTGGATGTCCAGCATCCTTATCTTTATTTATCTGCTTATGTGGCTGCTTGTGGCATCACAGGTTTCAAAGTAGGTGTTAGGGCAGGAGCAGGCTCAAGGAGCAGATAGTGTTTTGCAGTGTTCGATGGACTGTATCTGATCCTTGTACTTCTTCAGTCATATATGGAATGAAAACAAAGGCAATAATGTGGATATCATTAAAGAAAAAATATGACTGACTTGCTTGTCATGTGGCAGTTTCTTAGCTCTCTTGTCTCAGCAGTTTTGGTAAAACTAGTTTTTGATTAAGAAGTTTTTCCAGCATAGATCTGTTTCACCTAAGCTTCACAAAAGCAGCCTGACTTTAAATGCTTTTAAATACTTGGACTGCAGAAGATTTGATGAGGATTTTTTGACTCTCATTATTAAGTTCTTGCTGGGTCTTCCTCAGGTATCACTTGCATGATATTCTTGATGGTACTTGCTCAGCAGGGACTGCTGTCTGCCCTTCCAGTTGGTCAGCTTGTGTATCCCACATACCTGCTAATCAATTTACATGTCAGTGGATGTAGATTGTTTTTCACTTGTTCATTTAATTATTGATCTTCAGTCATTGTGACCAGGTTGACATAGAATCACAGAATGGTTTAGGTTGGAAGGGACCTCAAAGATCATCCAGTTCCAACTCCCTGCCATAGGCAGGGTCACTTACCACTAGAACAGGTTGCTCAAGACCTCATCCAACCTGGCCTTGAACATCTCCAGGGAGGGAACATCCACAACCTCCCTGGGAAACCTGTTCCAGTATCTCCCCACCCTTACTGTAAAGAACAAGTCTTTCCTAACATCCAGTCTAAATTTCCCCTCTTCCAGTTTAAACCCATTACCCCTCTTCCTGTCATTACAAAACCTTGTAAATAGTACCCCCCCCCAGCCTCCTGTAGGTCCCCTTCAGATACTGGAGAGCTACTCCCAGGTCTCCTTGAAGCCTTCTCCACGCTGAAGAGCCCCAGCTCTTGTAGCCTGTCCTCATAGCAGAGGTGCTTCAGTCCTCTGAGCATCTTTGTGGCCCTCCTCTGGACTCACTCTAACAGTTTGATATCCATAAAAATAAAACAACTTCAGGAAGTTCAATATAGTTGGTGCTTCACAACGTTCAATTTAGTTGGTGTTTCACAATGTTTGTTTACTTACTTACTAAGGAATTGATTATAGAAAGCAAAGAGAATTACAGTTTGTTGTTCAGACTGTGTAGGTCTTGCACACTCTCAGTGTCTGGGCCCAGAGATGCCATGAGACCAGGGATAAGTAAGCCAGGTGATTGAGGCTGGCTTAACTTTATTTCTTAGCTTATGCATCAAATATCAGCAAGAACTGCACCTGGCTGCTTGTTCAGTTTATAAAAATTTGCTGGATTTATAAAGGGGAAGACCTAGCAAAACTTTGGAGTAGATTTGAAATAGGCTGTCAGTGAGAGCTGTGTTAAAGTAAAACCAGTGGCTTATGAGAAAGGAAAAACTGCTCTGTATTCCCTTGTTCTCTCCATTGACACAACAAAGACAACAAAGACAACTTAAAGGTAGCCATTTGCCACCCCTGTATATGTCTTGGAAGTCAAAACCGATGTGCCCTGTAGCTTTTCCATAGTGCCAGCCAGAGCACTCAGGAGCACCAAGTGCTGTCCTGCTGCATGTGTGGGAGAGGGGTTGGTTATGCATGGATAGCAGCAATGGCTGTCACCTTCAGGCATGGTACTGCAGTCGTGATGTACAACCTGCTGCATCTCTGCAGCCTTAGGGTGCCCTTGGGGAATAAGTAAACCTAGGCAGGCTGGGTAGGCAGCCAGCCTCGCTTCACACTGGTGTTTGCTGGTGGCTTTGCTTCTACATCAGTAGAGGTCAAGATGTACTTGATAGATGCTGCACAGATAGAGTACTGGGCCATCTTGTCTAGACTCTGGTTTTGCCAAGAAAGATTGGACAAGATAATCCCTGATGTCCCTTCCAATCTGATCTTCTACGATTCCGTGATTTTAACTTCTGAGCAGAACGATCCAAGTCCTTTCTTGAGTCTGCAGTTTACCATTTCTGGGCACTGTAAGTAGCAATAGGCACGTAAAGTAGGAAGGCAGCTGGAACACAGATGAGTTAGTGCTGAAAGATTCCAAATGTTCGACAGTTTTGTCTCTTGGCAGAAGATACTGAGGATGGGGCTCACTTTGTCTAACTTGGATGCCCACAGCATCAGTGCCACTGCCTCTGCTGTGCCCTGGCATCTGTAAGAAGGAGGACATAGATTGGTAGCTTTTAATGAAACGCACTCAACAGCCACTGAAATGCAGGCACCTTCGTGCCTTGGTTTGCAAGGTATCTTGCCATCTTGCTCCGCTGCTCTGACCTAACTGTTTTCCTGAGGGAAAGTGAAAAAGCACATTGTAGGACTTCTGAGTAAGCATGATCTCTCCAAATAAGACTGCAGGGGTTTTTAAAACGTGAACAGGATTCACAGTTTCACACCCATTTTGAAATGAGATAAGCAGTATGCACCTGTATTTTCACAGCAGCAGAGTGAAAGGGAATTGATTTGAAGGTTACACCTGTTAAAAGCTGGTGGTGTCTCCTCTCCTACAATTGGCTCATCCTGCTGCTGAGTAGACTCTGAGAACAGCAGTTTCTTGTGCAGAAGTAGAGCCACTTGCTTTCTGCTTCAGAATTATCATTGGTTTGCACTGTGAGCAAGACCAGAGTCTCCTGAGGTGAGTGTGGCAGGGTGCTCTCGTTCCTGCCCCTGTGGGCCCTTGCTACAGCTCTCTTAGTGCTTCCCTTCCACTGAGAAGGGTGGTCTCTCGAGTCCCCAGCGAGGTACACTTGCCCTGCTAGGAAGAACAGAAGGAAAAAGCACTTTAAAAATGATGAGAATGAGATATGCATTGTAATATCTCTGTGAGTTGGTGAAAAATCTGCAAGAGAATGTCCTCAGAATACAAGAGACTCTTGTAAGACTGCTTAATGATGTGATTTCAGTAGCTCTGCTGTACTGCTTCTTCTCCGGTAAAAATAAAACGTGAGAGTTACTGCTTACTGCTGCCATTAAACACTGCTTTTCCTTCAGGTATTAGCAATGCAGAAGCCCGTCAGCCGGGGAAAGCACCGAACTTCAGTGTGAACTGGACAGTAGGAGACACTGGTCTTGAAGTTATTAATGCTACAACCG
The DNA here is from genome assembly GCA_013400475.1 of Tricholaema leucomelas. Lineage (NCBI taxonomy): Eukaryota > Metazoa > Chordata > Aves > Piciformes > Lybiidae > Tricholaema lacrymosa > Tricholaema leucomelas. The sequence continues at coordinate 63,030 of WAAF01005523.1, forward strand.
GCAAAGATGAAATGGGTCGTGCATCTCGCCTTTGCAAGCATGCTTTCTACAGCCGCTGGATGCGCATTCATGCAAAGGTGTGTCTTCCAGACCGGCACTTCTTCCACTTCTTCTTAGTTCTTAATGACATGGCTGTACATGCTGCTTCCTCTATTCACAAACCACCTTCTGAGCCTCTTTTAAACTGAACCTGATGTTAGCTGCTGCTCCGTGTAGTAATGGAACAGAGCAATGCAGCTGTGTAGCTTGTTCTTTCATTGGAGGGTGTCTGGTCCAAAACGTGCAAGGATCTAATAACCATAGAATCATAGAATCAGTCAGGGTTGGAAGGGACCACAAGGATCATCTAGTTCCAAACCCCCTGCCGCGGGCAGGGACACTCTACCTTAGATCAGAGGGGCCAGAGCGTCATCCAACCTGGCCTTAAACACCTCCAGGGATGGAGCCTCAACCACCTCCCAGGGCAACCCATTCCAGGGTCTCACCACTCTCATGGTAAAGAACTTCTTCCTCACGTCCACTCTGAATCTCCCCACCTCCAGCTTTGCTCCATTCCCCCTAGTCCTGTCACTGCCTTGGTTTATAGCTAAGCAGACAAAAATTGCTATCTCCTTTGAGCTCACCTTTTCATTGTAGTTTATTTGAAAGATAATCCCAGTTTCAGTGCAGTCAGACTTGCTGTGCTGCTTTGCTCCCTTCTCAGAAAGAAAAAACTGTCGGTGGCTTTTCAGCGTCTAGAATTCATCCATTGAAGGAACCTGATCCAGACACAGCAGAGGGCAGGCTTGCTGGGATGAGAGGAGTCCCAGGAGTGCCTCTGCTGTAGCACAGGAAAAGCCTGGATGAGGCACTTAGTGCCATGGTCTGGTTGACTGGCTAGGGCTGGATGCTAGGTTGGACTGGATGATCTCGGAGGTCTCTTCCAACCTGCTTGATTCTGTTCTATTCTATTTTGTGTTCTCGCAGTTCTGCCACAGGGCTTATTTTGCAAGAGGGAAGTATTGCCATTGAGTGCAGTGAAGCCAGGTGCAGAATCATGATGGCTTATCTACCTTGGCCTGAACGTTTGGTTCAGTAGTTCCTTGACTTCTTTTAATGATAGTTCTTTTAATAACTTGGTCACTTTCAAACTGTTTGACTTAAGTTTCTTGTCTCTCTCCTTTTCTCACCCTTTACGCCACACAGCTTTCCTCCAACTTGCGCTCAAAGATCCTCAAGCCTAACTTGTACCATGACACCAAGCAAGGAGCCACTGAGTATCAAACTGCCAAAGAGAGCTTGTTTAAAGCCTTCTTGAAGGCAGGACTGGGAGCCTGGGTGGAAAAGCCTATTGAACAGGATCAATTCTCTCTCACGGTCTAATTCACAGACTGCACATCACTTTGGAAAGGAGGTTGTTCTGGAAATTCCTGGTGTCCAGCATTGCTTTCTGGCATCTCCACAGCCATCAAAACATCTTTTTACTGTTTGGAATTGTTTTCTTTTTTTTCCCTTTGTTTCCTTTTCTTATTTTTAGTCCTTGTTTCTGTTTTCCCTGAGTCTTGCAAATCAACGATGATTTGACACACGACTCTGTGTTTTGTTATGGGAAAGTAATTTCCAGTGTATGTCTAGAAATAACTTCCACTTCAGAAAATTTGCAGTCAGGCTGTCCTTACAGTGTACAATGACTCATTTTTGTCTGGGTTAAAAGAATTTCTTTTTTTTCTTTTTTAATTCAATGTCATCGAGTGCATGAAGAAATTAAAGTTTCTGTAGGTTTTACACCACACTTTTAGGAGGTAGCTTAATTTTTTTAACCAGAAACTAGGTAACGAAACTGATTCTCCTCTGTTAACTTGTTTTTGAACTGCAGATATTCCTAGCATCTAGATCACAGAGCCAGAATGGAGTCTGGACAGCTAGTTTTTCCCCACTTCCTTGCTCTTTAAAACCAGCTGCTGAAAATTCATGTCTTTGATGTATGTATTTATTAGTCTGTGACCCAGTTTTTAACATGCAGCTTTTTATTCCGTTTTTAAAAATACATTTACCTCCCATTTACACACATTGTGAAGTCTTCATTTTTTTTTTTTATTAATCATTGTAAACTGGAAACAGCAAAATAATTATTTTTAGGTTAAGAATTTTAGTCTATAACATGCAGAAACCTATTTAAAAGTTTGTGATTTGTGTATTCCCACAAACTCATCGGAATACAATTGCAACTGTAACAGTAATATGACAGTAGTATGGCAACTGAAGCAAGAAATGGTTGCTCATTTTGATGACACTAAGCCTGAATTGCCAAAACCAATCACTTGCTGAGTATTGATTGCTTTCCTCTTGTACGGACAAAAAGTTACCAGATCCTTTGTGTGAGTTGTATCTGCCTTCACCCACGCTGTTGTGTTTCTGAGGTTTCTTTGTCTTCACATATGTGATCATCTTCATGGAGCTAATTAGGTAAGTTGTTCTCAAACGTGCTTTTGTTTGCTCTGATGATTACTTAGATGCTTTTCCTAAAGGTGCAGACACTTCTGCTCTATCTAAAAATGTAAGTTTGAAGGGATGTGTTGTGAGATCAGTTTGGTTAACCGGTGTATAGAAGGCGTATTTAAAACTGCTTTTTAGTACACGATGTTTAGGAGCGGCTGAGACAATGTCTGGTATCGCTTCTCTGCTCACATGGTGTGTGTCCAAGCTCATCCCTTGGCTCATGCCCATCCAGGTATCACCTGTGCTTTCTGAAGAGTATCTCCAAGATTGTCTGTGTTCACTTTGCAAATAATGATGTTTCATGACGTTGGAGTTCGCTGACAAACCAAATTGGTGCACCAATGCTCCAGCTGCTGGTTCCTGTCCCTCCACTCCTCCACCTCTTGCCTGTGCCACATGGGACATCAGACCAGCAGGCTGGTCCATGCTTTGAAGTTGAATCAAGGATTGCTTTTAGACCCACATTGGGCCAGAGATCCAGTTTGGAGTTGTACTGGTGCATTTGTAGAGGCAACGGAGCGGAGCAGAGCATGGGTCCTTTCAGCCAGCTTCATGGCCAAAGCCTCTGTATCATGAAGCTGTAACTGGAGTTGCCATACCTCAGCCCCAACACCTCTGGGGCATTAGAATATACTTGGGGTGCTGGAGACTTGGGTGTAAACCCACTTCTGGCCAATACTGAATGCCAAGGAGATGTATTGCTTTGTTATTGCTCAAATAGGAACCCGTTTTCAACTTCAAAGAATGATCAAGTCTGAAAATCCGACGTGTGCTAGTTGAAGCTTCTGGGTTAGTGTCATGGAAGCAATGCATTGAGGTGCAAACAATGCATTTTTGGTGATGTGGGTAACGATGAGCGCTGCTATGGGAAGCTGAGCAAGTCTGTGGGCTAGTGATCCCCTTGGCAAAAACTGATGCTTCCAGAGGTTACTGCCTTTTCCGGAGGCCAGAGGAACAAATGTTGCAAGCTGCAATAGGCTGTGTTAATTCAGCTTCTTTGGCAACTTACAGCCACGCTGTCTGCTACTCATTACATCCAAAAGTACTGTGATGGCCTCTGCCAACCTAACAAGGCTTTTGTGGTCATCATCCAACTGAGGTTTAGACTGACTTGTTTGTAAAGAAGTTTAATTGTATGTGGTCAGGTGTTGCAAGCACTTGGGCATCTGTCCTTGAGATCAGCCTTGTCTCATTCATGTAGGGGCTCTGGTGTGGCCATAGCTGAGTAGGTGCAGGACGTGAGTCTGCAGGACTGAGGGAAGCTGGGTGCACTACATGCGTTTTCTTGCGATGGTTACTGCTCTGAGATGAAGTACATGTTTTAAGGGGCTCAGTCTATTGATAAATGAAGACTTTTGGTAATTTTCAGCAAATTATTTTTACTCTTCTTTCTGAAGTGCTCACTGAAAAGTTGGTGTCTCTCTGGATTTTTTTTTTTTTTTTGATGAGGAAAGTATTAGCTCAAACTATTTTTTTTATGAAGTCACAGATACGAGCAATATATTTAAGTGTTATTATAGACATAGTTTTTTAAACTGTTCAGATGAACAATGAAAAATTAAACTGTAAAGGAAATGTGTTCCATGCCAAAACCTTTTGATGAAGGAAAGGTGTCAGGTTATTTATGAGGAATGAGTTCTCTTGTTTATAATTCTGGGATTTTTAAAAGTACCAAGTTTTCCAGGGTTGTATGCAATCCATATCTGTCTTCTAGGAGTCAATAAAATACTGCTTGGCTTCCTTCACTTGCTTGCTCCTTTTTGTGCAGTTAATACTTAGAAAACAGTTGGGAGGCAGAGCTGTGGTTGCTGGTGCTCCCACATTGCTCGCTGAGCAGGAGTTGGTAGTGATGTATGTAATTCTGAGCGACTGCAAAAGATAAGGCAGCTCAGTTTGCCGCAGCTGCCGAACGTTGTGGATGCCCTTGCCATTGGGAGCTGCGACTCTCCCTGATGGGCTGGGAGGCTGAGCGATCTTGTCTGAAAAGTCTGGGCTGAACGGATGGGAGCTGGCCTGCACAGAGACTTGCGATGCTGCTCTGGGAGCTGCTTCAGTTCTTGTAATTTTTGTCCTCTTATTTTTGATGGAATATGAGTGTTTGTCTCAGGATCTTCAAAGGACTTAAAGAGTAACAACTTTAATGTTGATGAATACTTGAAATCTAATTTAAAGTGTTTTTCTCCAGCTGACAGTCTAGCTGTAATAAAAGTTTGTAGGTTAGCAAAATAGATAATTATAAATACAGGTGTTTGAAATACATATGTTCTGCAGGATCATGTTAAGAAAATTTGGGCTTAAAGGTTAACACTTGAAATATTGGTTATGGCTGTACTCAGGACCTGGTAATAACTATAGATTATTTCTTACTGCTTGTGTGTGAAGCGTGTTGTGTGTAGGAGCTTGTCAGCACCTGTCCTCCCCTGATGCTCTGGATGTCTGCGTAGCTCTGCGCTTGCAGCCCCCTCTCACCCTCGTGTAGCTAGTGATGGTAGTCGTGACTGTGTGCTTAGGAGTGCACAGCAGCAGGGTTTCTGTACAGCTGGTGATTTTAATCTTCTCATCTTAGAGAAATTGTGCGTGGCTGGTTACTGCATAGGAAACTCAGGAGTAGAAGATCGAAAATAACTTGCAGGGAAAGATCTTGAGACTGGTGTTGCACTTCATCAGTCCAGTTCTGTGATGTCTATGAGTGCCGTTGACCCAAGGGAAGAGAACAAATCTCACCCTGCTCTCTCAGTGAAAACATGCATGAAATAAAACTGATGGCTCAGAGTACTTGGTAACACGAAGCAGAGCGTGCCTCGTATGGAAGAGTAGTGCTGCCTTGTGAAACCACACTGTCGTCTTGAAAAAACAAACAGGAGCTGAGAATCAGATCCAAGAATTGTCTGGTTGTAGTCACCACATAATTGAGATTTTATTTATGTTCCTGTTTTTTAGTATCAGTGGTTTACTAACTAGTGAAGACTGTTATTGCCATTCCTTTAAATTAGGCTTGGGAGGCTCACCCTTGTGAAGAAGCTGTGATTTGAATTCTTTGCTTTCCTTATCATAGTAAAATGTTCACTGTGAAATTTATCCCAAGGTTCACTGCAAAAGAAGAGCAGCAATTCAGATATTCAGTCAGAACAGAAATGTCTGGTGTTACTGGAAACATAAGAGCCCCCGGAAATAAAATGTAAGGCATATAATTGCCCTGTCTCAGAATGGCCACGTTTGCTTTTGTCTTCTAAGGCATTTCTTTACAAGATTGCCTATTTACTTAGCATGCTCCTGTTTGGAGAGAAGCTGACATTTATCCCAGGGTTACCTAGAGCTAACAAAGATTTTTTGAAAGGGACACCAGACATGGGGCTAGGAGGAGGCTGGTGCAGGGGTGGTCTCTGCTGCATCCCGGTGCAGCAGCCTGGGCTTGGTGTACCTGTGCTGACTTAGTGTGCTGGCTTAGTGTGATATGCTACAGCCATTGCTGAGTCAGTGTCCAACTGAAGCAGGAGAATGAGGAGAGAGAAATTGAAATTGGTGCTTGCTATAGTTTAGAAAGTGGAAATGATGGCATGGGATGGGATTTCTGCTGCTTCCTGCTCTGCTCAAGAAGCGCTTGGGCAGGAGGCTGGTGTGGATGAGTGGGGTGTCAGCTAAAGGAATTGTCTGCTCAGCAGCAGGTGCTTCCCAGCCACCACCTTTCCCAGAGATATGCCAGCACAGATGGGCCCCAGCTGTGTCTGAGGCTTTTAAGGTGGATTGAGCTTGCTGGTTTTCCTTTATGGAAACAACTGGCATGGAGAATTTGCAGCAATCTTGAGCTGAACCCCGAGGTGGAAGGTTGCATGGATGTCTGTGGCAGGCAGGGTTGTGCATTTGCAGATAGAGGAAGTGTTGAGTTTCATCATTTGGCAGGTGATGTGTATCTCTGAAAGACACTGGTGGATGAAACTAAGGCTCCTACGTCTATCCACCAGCATCATGTGCTTAAGATGTTGTGGTGCTCATGAGAAAACTTCTCTCATTGTTTCTGTTGAGCTGGCCATGGTAGGAACAGTGCAAACTAACAGTGGCTGCAAAAAATGAGCTGTGGCTGAACTCCCAAACCTGTCAGAGCTGGTGGAGAGCAGATAGAATCCGAGTTACTCCTTGAATCATGTCAGTGTATGGTGTTTTTCAGAGCCTTTCAGACAAACCTCTGTCCGGTTGCCCACTACTAAACGGGCAGCTAATCGTGCCAATGGCATCTGCGTGTGCAGGAATGAGGTTTACAGTCAGCTATGGTTTGTTTTCTTAAGTCCTTCCAGAGAAGAGGTATTAAGATCTGTGTCTGCTGTCAGTACCAAGGGCTGCTGTTTTCTGGAGAGAAAGATTCACAGTCAAGGTCATTGCAGTACATTTTACATTTTTAATATCTTTATCATTATCATACCAATATCATTTTTGTTGCAGTTTGGCTGAGATGTCTTTAACAAATTTAAGATAAGTGTGTGTGTGAATATGTATTTATACATATATATTGCTGCATATTATTTGCATTAAGCACTTATTCTTCCCCAATCTTCCTGTGTGATCATGTGAATACATTAGCTTTACCTACCTGGTGTAAGGATATTAAAGAACACTCTCAGATACTGTCCTCAACAGTTACCTTCTTCGTCACAATCCCAGCTTTGAAGACGAGACCTCACTTTACCTCTGGTTTGTCTCTTTCCTTACAGCACACTTGTTCCTATCCTGGTGTCACTGCTGAAGCACAACCCATCAGTCAATTATTCTAAGCAATGACTGTTTTGCATACTACCTTGCTTTAATTAATGTTTGTACAGAGATTTGAAAATATAAAGAGCTATATCATTGCTAAGTTTCATCATTGTTTCTGTATATTGATATCACTAGCAGCAGCAAAAAGTAAGTGAAGCATCACAAAATGCTGTGCATGTCCTTAAAACAGTGGTTTTGGTTAGCTGGTGAGAAAGTAGGCTGAAGATACGTTTCTGAAGCTGCTAACTTGATCTCGGAAACGGCAGCTTTTGCTAAGAGAGAGGGAGGGAGGGATTTCACTCTTGAGAGTGAATGGCACTACATTGCAGAGGAAGCCGGAGCACCCCGCTGGAAATGGGAGGTGTCAGCTGCCCTCCCTGCTCATGGGACACTGTCCTGATGCCTGTGTGTAGCGTGGTGCATGATGCAGAGCATCACTGCTGGTCTCAGTATGGGAGGAGGGAGGACAAAGAGGGTGGGAACTCAGCTACCCAGTGCTGGGAACAGCAAAAGCCCAACTGCCTTTTGCTTATCATCAACACCTGTCCTGGGAAAGCAGGAAAGCCTGGTCCTAAATGTGCTGCTCTTTCATCCTGCTCAGGGGATGGTTCTGCAGTAGTATCCAGAAAGAGTGAGCAGAGCCGTAGATGAAATACCCCAGTAAAGGAGTGGAAGATCCAGCATCCGTTCAACTGACCAGCCACGGTAATGTCTGAGATTAGGGGTTGCAGTGATGGCTGGGGCAGGGCAGAGACCTCCTGACCATTCTGGGTGCAGCCCTAACCTCCAGAAACAGATGCAGAGCTCATGGGGCACTGAGATGGTTCTCTGCCTGCACACCTTTCCATTCATGAACTGATGTGGATGGTGGCCTTCAAGCTGCTATTTATAATCCCCTTGACTTAACCAGCTCAGCTCCTGGTTGGGAGAAAGCAGGTGTCAGATTGTTGCACCCTCTTTGGAAAGGCTCCTTTTAAGCTCTGTGGCCTTCCTTAAGAAAAGGAGGAAAAACAAAGACCAGGCACATGTAAAAAAAAACTTCATCAGTGTGAAAAGAGTTTCTGAGATGATGGCTTGATGGGCAGTGACACCACTTGTGTGCCATGGTCCACACCACAACCACGAACGGGATGGTGCTGGGTAGTGAGAACTGCTTGGAGGGGGAAGCAATGGGGCTGGCAGAGGCACAGCACGACCCACTCACTCTGCTCCTGGTGGTGTACTTGGTTTTGTTTCAGCAAGAACAGCAGTAGCTTTGTGGATGAAGGACACGGGTTTTGAGCACGCTTGTCCACTGCTGTGAGCCGGGGTGAGCTGCCTGGCTCTGGCATCTGAGCTGCCACGCAGCTGACGGGGCCGGTGAGCAGGGAGCGATTCCTCCTCCCGGCGGTCGCCTGTCCCCTCCCCCGGCGCTGCTCAGCCGGCAGCACCTCGTCAGGAGGTGCCAGACGGACGAGCAGGTCCTGACTGAGGCGGTTTCTCCGCAGCCTGGTGACGCGGCTCTGTCCGACCAGCTGTCACTGTCACTGTCACTGTCACCTGCTGGGACCGTCGTGATTCGGGGGCCTGCTGCACCACACGCAGCGGTAGGTACTGAGGGGAGGGCAGCAATCTCCTCCAGAGGAGCTCCCTTGTAAAATGGAAACAGGATGATGGTGGCTGGAGGCAGGAGGTCATTCCTAGGCAGGTGGGGGCATTTCTGAGGCATGCCCTGCCTGATCCTGCTGTGCTCAGCAGCTGTCCCAGGCCACAGAGGCCTAAGCTGTGCAGGCCGCATGGGCTTCCCAAGGGTGCCCGCGGGAGTGTAAGGACTCCCAGCGCCTCCACCTATGCCTTGCTTAGGGCCTCCTCGACGTCTGAGGCAGAGCCTGCCCCTGCTGCCTCGGGCACCACCCTCCAGGGGAAGATGCAGTGATCACTGCAGTCACCCTGCCCCACACAGCACCCTGGGCTATGGAGAGAGATTGTGGACGCCATCGTGCCACCTGGGCCTACAACCCTGGGGAAGAGAGAGTCGGGGGAGAGAAACAGTGCCGATGCCTTGCTGAGGAGGTGCAACCCTTCTGTGTTGTGCTTCCCTTGTGCTACAAATGAGGTGACTTTGTGCTGTTGTGCTTTGTCTCCTTGCCTCTTTGGGCTGTAGGACAGGAGGCCTGTGGGGAGATTGCAGCCTGACCCACTGAGGCAAAGGGGAGGACCTCGGAGAATGAAGAAATGGGAACTTAAGAAAGGATCAGAGAGAGAACTCAAGCCAAGAACATGTCTGGAGCCATCCTCAAAGCCATACATGCCCTCACGGGGTTCAGAAGTCTGCTAGTTTCCCCCTCTATAAACGTATGTTTGTGGCAGCCTCCTCTCCAGGAACAGACCCTGCCTTTTAAGTCTCACTGGAATGAGCGGGAACCTTTGCTAGCTGTCGGGTTCAATATTGCACAAAGGACAAAGCTAAGTTCCTGAACATTCTGTGTTTTATGCTCCACTGGGTGTAGTCAGGACAAGGTTAATTTTCTTCAGAAGAAGCTAGGTGGTGCCATGCCCAGGAGAGCTAGGCTGGAGGGTTCCATACTGTACAACACCATGCCCCTAATGTAAGAGGGGCTGGCAGAGTTAAAGCAGTTTCTTTTGGCACACTGGCATCACTTGAGCAGGTCATGTTTTGTATTACTTGGGTTTATGTATCTTTACTACCCTTGTTACTCCTCTTTTTCATTCATTTGTTGTGTTGTTCTTTTTAAAGAGCCATAGGATTATTTAAGACCAAAAGTCTTCTACAACCAGAAATGGTTGTATGATTCTTTCTTTTCTCAAAGGATGAGAATGTAACCTGCCTCACTGCCCAACTTTATCAGCAACCATCTACATCTGTTTACAGTAATCCACACGCACTGTCATTGAAAGACAACTCTAGCTGCTTTGATTTGTATTACCACTATAGACAAACCCTACTCCAGTGCTGGTTGCAGGTTACAGCTGCTCAGGCCCTTCATAGATGTGGAAATCTGTCTCCACCTTGTGACAGAAAAGCTATGCTGGCAGTCAGGGAGCTCAGTGGCCAAAGGAGGACTTACCAAACAAAACCCTGCCACAGAACAGGCCCCTGTGCTAGCTGTGCCAGAGACACCATTGCAGCTGCACTTTGGGTTTTGCTCTCTCTTTGAAACTTCCTCTGTGGAAAGGTGTGGAAGCAGACACAAAACATGGGATGTTTATCCTTGAAGGTGGAGAGAAAACCTGCTGCAGTACTCTCTGGATATTGCATCTCACAGAACTTTTGCTCTTCTCATTTGAGCATAAAACAAGTTTGAGGAATGTATCTTATTCCACTGTACAGTGAGACAGGGAACTAATCCTGCAAGCCCATCTGCTCTAAAAATAGAAGGTAGCAGCATTACTGCCAAGGATATAAATCTTCTAAGCTCTCCTGTGCAATGGAATAGGGATGCTCTGTTCAGTTAACTGCTGTGCTACCATGTAAGCAGCAGTGGTTGAACTCCAGCAGATACAGCAGCAGATACAGCAACTACAGGGTGACAGCTGTTACGGTGCAGAGTGCCAGTGGAAAGTGACTGTGGTTGAATATACACGCATCACTCTCTACGTGTCTGTTTGTAAACACATGTATTGTCACTGCAGAGATAAAGGATAGTCCTGTCTCAAGAATAAACCCCCATTCTTTCATCCTCTGCTGTCACCTTTACAGCTTTCTGTTGTGATGACAGGGATTCAAGAGAGAGGATGTTGCTGGAAACCCCTGACCGTGGGAACTGTCACCCTGCTCTCATCTCCAATCCCCATTTTCTACTTGAGCCAGTAGGTTCTCTCTGATTTATTTGCATGTGAATTTGTCCTTTACTGCTTTTGGCTTTTGCAGCAAGGCTGAGACAGTACTGCTGAAAGCTCTGCTGTTCTGCTCAGGGACCTGTCCCAAGGCTGCTCAGCTCCTGGTATGTGAGGTTGTGCCTTATGCCCAAACACCTTCCTGTGCCATTGCTGTGCCTCTGAGAAAGGCCTGGCTCTGCCTTCCCCGTGGCCCCTTTTTTACATACTGAAAGACAACAGTCCTCTTCCCCTCATGCCATGGCCTCCAGTTTCCTCTGGCCTCTCTCCTATTTGTCTACACCCCTCTTGAAGTGGGGGACCTTGAGATGTACCAGGTGCACTTGTTATCCCAGTACTAACAAGAGTAACGGTGTCTGCACTTTCCAATGCAGTACATCAGGGGAGGAATTATGACAGAAACCCTTTGTCAGGGCATGCAGGTCTTGACCAAGTTTCTCCTACGCTGGAGTTCAATGCTGAGAAGCCAGAAGAAAGGGTCAGAAGGTAAGAAGTATGGACACATCACAGCAAATGCTGCCAAGCTTGGTGTTTTTTTTAATGAGGTATATACATCACATGTAAAATGGCACCACAGCTTTACGTGGTGCACAGGCTAAACAGGAACATTTGACTTGGTAGGAAAAGGCACTGCTTTGAAATGCTGGACTCCTCCCTTTCTCACCAGAGAGATTCAGCTGCTGCATGGAGGTACAATAAACAAGCAATAAGAACAGGAGAGCTTCTGCTACTACTGTCTGAGAAGGCTTCACAACTTTTTTGCTTTTTGCATCTGTAATGTATTCCATTGCACAGTGCAGAGGGTTGTATGTACCTCTGCAAAGGCCAAGAAGAAAGAGCAAGTGAAAGGTCTGCTATCAGCAAGGTAATCTGGTAAAACTGACCTGAAGGAAAAACTACATTTTCCTTTTTAGATGTTTGTCTCCTGCTGCACTTTGGAAAAGGGTTTCTCCAGCCTTAACAGAGCCAGGCAAACCTGCAGGCAAAAAGCCTCACCTGAAGCAGAGTGGAGCAGAATACTTCGAGCAGCCAATTCTACCTAGAGGGAGACTGCAACAGCTAGAAGAGGTACTCACACAGAACCCTCCTCAAATACGAGCTGCACTTTCCCTCTGGCTGGTGGTGCAGCATGGAGCTCTTCCCCAGGAGCCAGCCACCTCTGTTAGACCACAGCCAACCTCACCTCCAAGGTTCCTGACTTTATCTTGAGGCCTGATGAGCTTTGCTGTCTGCAATTGTCCTCAGTTTGCTCCCTTAGAGAAAGGGAGCAGAAATGCAGGAGATTCATTTGCTGACATACTGGGATGACCTATTCAACGTCTGGAAACTTGAAAGGTCTCTCGGCATGCTCCCTAGCAAAGCACCACTGTCACTGACTAACTGGGTGATCCCAAAAGTGTGCTAACTGTGGCATCAGTTCAACTGAGCAGGTCTTTGGGAGGACAATGAAGGGGAAAAAAATGTTTATTTTCTGAAGGTATAGCATAAGAAGAAACAAACCTTTTCTTTTACCACTCTACAACCCTACAAACCCCATCTTGTGTGCCTCTCTCAGCACAGACCCACTAACTGCTATTAGAAGTAGTGGTGTTCAGGTACAAACACCACTTCCTCTTACCAAACTCTGATTGCATCAGGTAATTTGAATGTTCATGAATTACTGTTTGAAAAAGGGAGGTTTTCCCAAGGAAGGGCAGAGTTCATGCACAATCTGCAGCTCACGTAGTGAGGGTGACAAACCAAGGTGTATTTTTTTGCTATCAGAAAGGCAAACACTGAACCAAAAATACAGAAATGCAGTACAGACCACAGCTGTGTTAAATTTATTCAAACTCTCTTCCTCAGAACTCCAAAGAAAGTCCATGTGCCAGGTACACTTGCCCTGACAACACTAAGAACTTAGGGGTGAGCCCCAGTAACAAGCAAGACCCCCTCAGCTGTTAAGGAGCCTCAGTCCAGAAAAGCTTCTACTGAGTTACCATGACCATGAGCCTCGACCCAGCTGGAGTATGAAATGGAGTCCTTCTGGGGCCGACTTTGAGTCCTCCCTGGAGTAGCAGGTCTGTGATAAGGTTCTCCCTGTGGCAAGGACATCCACTGAACACTCCTTGGAAGTGAGTGCCCTCACTCTAACTGCTGAAAGCATCCTATGGATCCTCCACCCTCCTCTCCGCCTTAAACTGTAACAGCTTTCAGGTCTCCCTTGTAGTACTGCTGTACACACTTGGTTTTGTTCTTGTTCTGTAGTTAAGTGTGGGCTAACTTTGGTGGCACCTGAACTCATTTAAGAACTATATCAACATTTGGTTTTTTGTTTCATCTCTTGTGGTTGGTGGTTTTATTCTGTGACAGCTGGCTTTGGTGTTGTCACAATATGTCACTTGGGCATGCCCTTGCCTCCGTAAGAGTAACTCCTCCTTTTCCCCCAGGTACGAACAGGTTCAGGAGAACAGGGAAGTGGCAATATCCTGGTGTAGTTGTGCAGAGGATAGATCAACATCAGGGAAATTTTAAGAACACAAAGAATAAGGGCCTCATCTGTGCCATCTTATCTGCTTGTTTGGTGTCTGTGCAATCATACAAGCTAGCTGTAAAAGGACAATCCTGCACAGTCTCTAGCAACCAAGTATCTGAAAAGGAATCAGAATAGGCTCAGGCAAAGTTACTGGGAAAAGGAACTGAAGTTGTGCTAGCAGTAGTGACCCACCTATTCACCCTGCCCCCAGTATTCTTCAAGTAGATAAACTGATTGCTTACTCTGGTGATTGGGATGGAGATATCTGGGGACATTCAGACAGTGAAGAAGAGGACACTGTAAAAGACACAATAATGTGACCACTATTAAAAACTGAAGGATCCACAGGCCCTCAAGGAGTCAACCCTTGCACTGTGGTGCATGCCACACCACGATTAAGACACAGATAGCTTTTGTCTGAGTGAAGAGGAAGCCTCAGGATTTTGGGGACTTGGGAGTTTTCCTTATGGAAGAGCCAGGTGTGACCAACGTATTACTGCTTGAGTGGCTTACCGGGCAGGGGGAAAAGATTTGAAGAAGCATCGAAAGCCAGTGCTGATTGGTGTGAAGGCAGTATCAGGTGTACTCAAGTCATGCAATCAGTTGGGATGGAATGGGCTGCCTCTGGCCACCCCTATAAATCCACAACACCTTAGACCTTTTGGAAAAGCAGTGAAATGCACTGATTGCAGAGCAGAAGATACGTGCAAAGGAGTGAAAAATGATGATCAGTAATTCAAAGCAGCTCACACAGAAATACAAGTCCTGGGGCGTTTACATGCATCAGATCCCAGCAGTAAGTAGTGCTGTGCCAAGACATTCAAGTGATCTGAGTACCACAGACATGTCTGCATTGGTTTTGAGCAACTAGGGCTCAGCACCTATGACTTTATTAAAGAGAATGGCTTTCTGCCCTTTAGGCTGGACCACATTAGACAGGGAGTACATTTGAACAAGTTCATAGACCCACAGAATGGCAAGTTGACACAGATATGAAAATGGAAAATGTTTTATTTGTGACATCTGACTATCTAGAAACTGAGCACACTCAAAAAGTGTGATGAATGCATGCTAAAAAAAAGCCACATCAAAACATAACGTTATGATGATGTCGCATCACAGCACTACAGTGTCTACAAGATGTTACAAAGTGCCTCAAATTAGCACTGGAATGGTCACAACCATCTGATGTTTGCAGCACAGGATGAATCCTAACAGAATACTGCCTTAGATTCACAGTATATCCGACCCATGGTGGCAAAGAACACCAGACAATGACAGAGTGAACACTGGGAGCTTTGCCTAGTCATACGATACAAAAAGCCATGAAATGCAAGTATTTCACAGATGACACTACACTGAGCAGAAGTCTTGATCTGCTTGAGGGTAGGAGGGCTCTGGAGAGACTGGATTGACGTGCTGACCTCAAGTGTATGAGCTTTAACAAGGCCAAGGGCCAGGCCCAGCACTTGGGTCACAACAACCCCATACAGTACTACAGGCTTGGGGAAGAGTGGCTGGAAAGCTACCTGGTAGAAAATGATCTGGGGGTGCTGGTGTAGAGCCAGCTGAACATGAGCTGGCTGAACGTGAGCTGGCTGAACGTGAGCCAGCAGCATCCTGGCCCGTAACAGAAATAGTGTGGGCAGCAGGACCAGAGAAGTGATTGTTCCCCTATACTCAGTATCAGTGAGGCCACAACTTGGGTACTGTGTTTAGTTTAAGGGTCCTCACAAGAAGAAAGACAAAGAAAGGCAACAAAGCTGTTGAAGGAGCTGGAAGGCCAGGTGTGACCAATGTATTACTACTTGAGTGGCTTCCTGGGCAGGGGGAAAAGATCTGAAGGAGCACAGAGAGCCAGTGCTGATTGGTTGTTTAGCATGGAGAAGAGCGAGGGGAGTCCTTATTGCTCTCTACAAGTACCTGAAAGGAGATTGTAGCAAGGTGGGGATTGGTCTCCCTAGTATCAAGTGATGGGACAAGAGAAAATGGCCTTAAGTTGCACCAGGGGAGGTTTAGACTGGATATTAGAGAAGATGTCTTTACTGACAGAGTATCAAGCATTCGAACAGGCTGCCAGGGAACTGGTGGAGTCACTGTCCCTGGAGGGGTTAAGCAATGTTGTAGACAAGACACCTGGGGATATGATGTAGTGGTCATGGTAGTGCTGGGTTGACAGTTGGACTTGATGATTGTAGAGGTCTTTTCCAACCTTAACAATGCTATGATTTCTGTCATGAGCAGCTGGGTTAGAAGGAACACAGTTCTGCTGGCAGATGTGTCTCAAACCACCAAGAGTATTCAGGACCTGCCACACAAAGTTTTGCCTTTCAAGTCTCAGTTGCAGTGTCTGGTATTGTCCTCTAATTCTAGCTATGCTGGGCACTGGATCCCAGGCTGATGTCTTGTTTCTTGCTCAATGCCTGGCTAAGAAGATGAATATTGCTTCAAAACCCAAATGTCAGGCAAACAGTGAGAAAAGAGGGTAGAGGACTAAGTTGTAGTTTGGTCACAGCAGCTGTTTCCCCCCAGTTTTTCCTTCTTTTTTTGAGCTCACCAGTGTAGAAGTCCTTGGATTTCTCTACAGGTTAGTAGACAATTTTCCAGTGAGTTGGTTGCTCACAGTTTTTCTCTTTTTCGCCACAAAATCGGTTGTAAGTTGTTTTTGGATCAAATCCCAGGATCTCCCTTTCCTCATGGATCCTGAAGGAAAATGTTGAAACTGAGGTGCCTATAAAATATCTGTGGAAAAAAAACCCAAACCAGTCTGTGAAGGGGGCAAGTAATTGATCTGGGACGAATGCACTTCAGTGTTAATGGGAATGACGTGATAATGAAATGATCAACTATGACACATGTCTCAACTCCAGCATCATGCCACAGAGGATTTGTGAACTGTGATGCTTGGGTTCAAAACAACGTGCAGCTTTGTGACAGCAGGACTATAGCTCCTCAAAGAAAAGCCGAATTTGCTACCTTGCATGTGCGCAGATCCACTGGTCAATCACAGCCAGCCCCCCATCTTTGTAGAGTTCTAGCTCCTCCCAAGAGGGTTCAAACCTCACCATCTCAGGCAGCAGTTCCTTGAGTAATTCAATCT
The DNA here is from genome assembly GCA_013400475.1 of Tricholaema leucomelas. NCBI lineage: Eukaryota > Metazoa > Chordata > Aves > Piciformes > Lybiidae > Tricholaema lacrymosa > Tricholaema leucomelas. The sequence continues at coordinate 79,709 of WAAF01005523.1, forward strand.
CTGAAAAAAAAGGAAAGATGCACATTTATTTTTATGTTATAAAGAGCAACTCAGTGCTGTTATGAAGCATGTTTAAGGGTGAACAGTTACAAAGCAAGGGAAACCAAAACCCACCTACAGAGTTTACAAAATGCTTGCCAAATATCAGAGTACTGAGAGGGATGTGACATGGAGGGATGCAGGTCTCAAGGGAGTGGGGGAACCTGCAAGGAAGGGGTAGAACAGATGCTACCTCTTACAAGAAAGTGCCAAGAGGCCTTTCTTGTCAGCAAACTTGCATTAGTTATCACAGTTGCCACTCCCTGCAGAGTTATTCTAATGTCACACCTTGAAACATAGCCCCACATACAGGTGCAGCCCTGGAAGGAGGCAACCCCACTCTTGAGGGTTTCTAAGCCTTGGTCACACACAGTCAGGTCCACCCCAGTCTGACATTGGGGACAGCCAAGGGGAAGGCTGAGTGGGAGAATTCAGGGGACACTTCCCACCAAGGGCATGTGAAATGCTAAGGAAAAAAATAGGGTGGAAGAAAGAGGAGGAAGGTGAAAAGGCAAATGCAGTTCTCAGTTTCCCATTGTGGAGACAAACCTAAGGGAAACACTAAAGAAACTGTTTGATACCAAGTAACTGGAAGGAAACAGTTGCCCAGCGCAGTTCAATTCCCAGTTCAAGGATGTAGACATACCAACTTCCATTCACTTTTAAAAGCAAAGTGGCCACTGTGGCACTCTTGGCCAGAAGTTCTCAGCCCTAAATGGACAACAATCTGCTTACCCTCCTCGACAGCATCAGTGGCTACAAAAACTTTCTCAAGTTTATGCATCTCCAAGAGGCTGCGGATTTGCATTACTGCTCCTTGCAGGGAAGGTACATCTTCTCTGTGACCCCAAATGAAGTCTCTCCTTCGGAGATGAACCCCAAGGTATGGACCACCTAGAGCTGTTCCCATCTTAACCTAAGAGAGAAAGAGTAATAAACTTCTGCTGAGAGAGTTGGGGCTCTGCAGCCTGGAGAAGAGAAGGCTTCGAGGAGACCTTAGAGTGGCTTTGCAGTATCTGAAGGGAGCCTACAGGAAGGCTGGGGAGGGACTATTGACAAGGTCTGGTAATGTCAGGACGAGGGGGAATGGGTTTGAACTGGCAGAGGGGAGATTTAGACTGGATGTTAGGAGGAAGTTCTTCACATTGAGGGTGGTGAGACACTGGCACAGGTTGCCCAGGGAGGTTGTGGATGCTTCCTCCCTGGAGGCGTTTAAAGCCAGGCTGGATGAGGCCTTGAGCAGCCTGCTCTAGTGGGAGGTGTCCCTGCCTATGGCAGGGGGTTGGAGCTGGATGATCCCTGAGGTCCCTTCCAACCTAAACCATTCTATGATTCTATAAATCTGGAGAGCACCACTGTTCTCTCACACTGAGGAAGCCTGAATGCCTGGCCTCCAGATATGCTGCTGAATTACACTGGCTGCAGAAAGTCATTTTAAGGTATGGATTAGTAGTATTTTGGGAAACTTATTGCAACATTCTGATCTTGGGTGGCCTGCATCATACAAGAGACACTAGGGTGTGAAGTCTCTGCAAGGAAGAATTTCTCTTTTTGATGAAGTCCACAACTGGCACTTGCAGCTGAACTTTGCACACACAAATGCTGCTGAATAGCAGAAGAAATACAAGTTCCTTTAGTGAAACAAGGTAACAAATGTGCCACCCAGAACCACTCTGCTGTATCTCAACAGAGCCATTAACTCATGTCACACTGGGATAAGAGGGTACAGTAGGAACATGCACATCCACATGTATCTGAGCAGAGAGAGCTGTTTCACATGTAACTTCCAATATTCCAAGCAGTGTACAGCCAAGAGTCCTTTATTTTCACTAGTTGGGTACTTTTGTTAGAAGAAACAAACTGTTAGACTTTTACCTTCATCTGTGTCCAGTCCTCCTTGTAATGAGTCCTGTCTGCCTCATCGGTGGATTGCAGATACTTGTTTCTAAAGTCGTCTCCTACTACACGGAGGTGTTTAGCAAACACCATGCTCCTACGGGTCTGTTGGAATAAGAGCAGATGCTGAGTCAGAAAAAGGGAGAGCTGAAATTGACAGAATGGAGACAGTTTCACATACTCAGAGCTTCTGGGAAAGTGGTACATCAATAGAGTGCTACAAGCAACAATTTCTAACCTTTCCTCTGAGCTTGAACTGCTTAACCCTAAGCATTCCAACAGTTTTACCCAGCATACCCATGCAACCCTAAAATGCATGGGTGCACAGAGTAGCTGCTTACACAACAGAGCATGTAATACACTCTAGCAATATATCTGACCTTCAGAAACAAAAGCTGGGCAGTGACCTTAGCTTGCAAAAAAATAAACCCTGCTTCAATAAAAATCCTGTGTCCAGCCACAGCCACTCCAACCAAATTCAGGGGAAAAGTGCTAAAAAAGGAGTCAATCCTTCCACCTCTAGATAACCTCTTGAAAAGATGTTGTGCTGCATATGCCACTGCCCACAGCCACACAGAGCCTTCTTATCAATGGGCACACATACCAGGGAATCTCATGGCCCTTACAAAAGGCATCTGGAAGTTTGGTCTAATTCTGTACAAGTCTGTAGTCTGACACGTGAAAGAAGGTGCAACAGAAACATTTCTCTCCACTTTCCAACAGTCTCTCCCCTCAGCACAGTGGAGCTCACAGTGGAAGGAGTTTGCTTTACAGTGGAGGTGCCAGGCAGATCATTACTGGTACTCCAAGACACCCACACTGATTGTCTCTTTGCCTTGCTCTAGCAGAGCAGCAAGAACCAGAATCCGACAGCCTTTTTTCATCTATTCCCCAAGCAGGTAGCTCTTCGTATGCCAAACTCACTTGGCTGAACTGGTTCCTCCTTCGTATCATTCAAGAAGACACAGAACAATTTACTTTTCTAGAATCCATAATATTGGTACTTGGAGATCCATGGCCCTCTAAATAGTCAATGCAAGTACTAAGTCTGCTCTTTTGGCATCTTTAAAGAGATCAGCACTGGCTTTCTAAGATCATCCCAAATCCTCCAGCGCAACATTTCTGTCAGGGGAGGATGTACATTCTGTCTGCTGCAGAACACTCCCACTGCAGGTCACAAAGATCTTTTCCATCCTTTTCATAGAAGTCCACACAACACAATCCTGAGCCAAGTCATTGGGTACCTCACCCAAGGTGTGGTGGACGTAGTATGCCTGAGAGGCAGCAGACGTGTACACAACCCTATGGCAGTGCAGCACTGGGGAAGGACAAGAAAGATTTCTGTGCTGTGTCAGACACCCCTAAACTTCTTCCTGATGGAGTCTGTGACTTCCACATCATATTTAGCACTCAGGTATTATGCTATGCCAAATTCTTCCTGAGCACAAAGCACTCCTGACAGCAGCTCTTCTGGATGAATTTATTTTGTCAAAGAAAACAGATGAATACATGAACTTCCACTAATAGACTTTCTAAATTGGATGCTCTCTGTACCTGGTTTTTTGCTTCTTTAAAGGGTATGTTTCAAATCTGCACATGATACTGACATCCTTTCAAACTACCTCCAAACTTTGCTTTTTCTCCCTTTTTGTATGCAAAGAAAGAAAGAGGAGGGAGAGCTGCTCCTTAGAGGTGCATGGAAAAGGACAAAAGGCCCTGAGCCCAAGCTAGAGCAAGCCAACTTCTATTTGGTATCTGGCAAAATCTGCCAAACAAACGAGGCACAGTCTGGGAAAGCCCCCAGGGAGGTGGTGGATCTCCACCTTCAGCTGGGCACAGCCTCAAACCACCAGTACAAGTTCTGGAGGGCAAATGTTGAGGCAAGACTTCCAAGACACCTCCCCACCTAAATTTTTCTGTGAGTCTATGTTTGAGGAAACAAGTAAACAAACAAACAAACCCAATGTTGTGTACATGAGCTGAGTTAAGGGTACAGATCCTCTCAGTCTTTGAGACTGCTCCCCCCAAGTGATGCAAGCAAATGAAAAACTGCTCTTTTTTCTAGGTTTGTCCTTTAAGTAGAGTTCCTGCTCCCCTACAGATGGTAGAGCACTCATGTGGTCTCCATGCTACACTGATGCCCTTCAAGGGGTGCAATGGTTGCTCCTAAACCATTTCAGGGGGTCCTTCCTGCTCTGTAGTCATTCCAGCATTAAGAATCCCAACGCTCTTCCTTTTGGCTTGCAGTGGTAGGGAAGTCTAGATAAAAATGAGAGTAATACCTTGAGTATTGTGTCCAGTTCTGGGCTCCTCAACTCAAGAGAGATGTTGAGGTGCTGGAA
>WAAF01005523.1:89573-107252 GCA_013400475.1 Tricholaema leucomelas
TGATCCTTGAGGTCCCTTCCAACCTAAACCATTCTATGATTCCATTAAATAGACAGTTCTCAGCAAAACACTGAGTAACACAGAGGGGTGGACAGTGCTGGGTTGAGGCTAATTAGAATATTTTACTCAGAGAAATTAAATCCTTAGCTGTGAGAAGAAAGAAAAAAACCCAAACAACTGTACCCTGTATCACTTGCTCTTCTGCTGAGAAACGCAGCTGGTCAAAATATAGATAAGCCACTCAGTTCTCACACACTCCTCAGCTCTCAGTTCTGATCCCTCTCTCTGGCAGTCTGGTCTGTGTGGTTTCATCTGCCTTAACTCTTTAATCCAACCTACCCCTTCTTCCTCTAACCTCCTTGTCATTGTTTTGACATCTCCCCTCAGATCTCTCCAGATTTATCATATGAGATATACAGGGATTGGTCTGGTTATTTCTGAAGGGAGGGAAAGAGGGAGGGGGGAGGAGTATGGGTTGGGAGCCTCCTGGCCATCTGATTGTTTTGGGAGGAATACTGTGTTCTGTATGACTTGTATGTGACTGTAAATATTTGTGTATGTATATGCTTGTAAATTGTGCTAAGCTGTAAATTTAGCTTCATTCCTTCCAGCCTAGTCTGGGTGATTTCATTGGGGGGGGGGGGCAGGTAACTCCCAAACCATCACAGCAGTACAACAATGAGTAGTGACACAAAGCAACTCACTGTGCTGAAGTGTTCTTCAAAAGGATGGGAGCCACAATAGAGGCAGATCCTTGGACAGACAGACAAGAAAGATTTAGGCCCCTTGTTTCGTCATAACCCCAGAACCATCCCCTGAAAGGGAATACAAAGTATGGGTTCACACACTTACAGTTAAAATTAATGTCATGTATATGTAAAATGGAAGAAATAAAGAGTGCCCTTTAGAAAGACTATATGTACTACAAATAAACTAGCCAGCTCCTTTATACTCTTTGAAACAACAACTTCCTAAAATCAGGTATTTTAGTACTGATGCAACAATGCATTACTGGTGGGGTTTTAAAAACAAAGTGAACCTCGAGTGTCCAGAGATTCACAAAGTTACAACAGCCACACAAGTGGCTTTCCAGTATCTGAAGGGAGCCTACAGGAAGGCTGGGGAGGGACTACTGACAAGGTCTGGGAATGTCAGGATGAGGGGGAATGAGTTTAAGCTGGCAGAGGGGAGATTCAGACTGGATGTTAGGAGGAAGTTCTTTACAGTGAAAGCGGTAAGACACTGGAACAGGTTGCCCAGGGAGGTTGTGGATGCTTCCTTCCTGGAGGTGTTTAAAGCCAGGCTGGATGAGGCCTTGAGCAGCCTGCTCTAGTGGGAGGTGTCCCTGCCTATGGCAGGGGGTTGGAGCTGGATGATCCTTGAGGTCCCTTCCCACCTAAACCATTCTATGATTCTATGATTCTAAGTCTACTCTGTCAGAGCAGAATACACCAAACACCATTAAAGAAAACACCCTGCAATGACAGCTAGATGTTACCTGTAGAAGTCCTGTTTGTCTTTGGAGTACATAAGCTGATCAATGCATGGCCTTTCATCTATTTTTTCTTCCCACGCTCCTTCTTTCCATCCTTCTGCATAGCTTTGTAGGACATAAATCTGCTCAATAAAGGGCCCACCTGACTCTAAACAGAAGGCAAAGTAAAGCATTTGCGAGCATGAAAAAATGCACAATAAAGGCAGGGACTCTGATTAACTGCACTTAAAAACCTGCTAGAAATGCTAAGATTACACTGCTCTCCCCTGAGTTTTCCTTATTAAAAAAAGAAACCCTGAGACAGAAAAACTAAAAAGCTCAGGGGATGTTACAACCTGCTACTCCCACTCAGCGATGTGTGGTTTAGTATCGCTGTGTAAATGTAGAGTTACAGCTGTGTGACATACTCCATGAAGCACAGGGATTTTCAGTGCTGTAGGCAGCTGCTGTGTGAAGAAAGTCTCTAAGAAAACAGCCAATACAAGCCCTTCTTCCCCTGAATTTCTGGGTTTCTAGATGCCTTTTCCTGAAAGGCAGGGGACAATGGTCCCTTCAGAGCTCTTTGCAGAGTGTGGCATTTGGTGGCCCTTATTTCTTTTGCTGAAGAATCTGTAACACTGCTGCAGATTTTGGCATTTGGTGATTAGCTCAAAACGATACTAATTCCTAAAGGAACCAACTCCAGAGTTTCCATATGGGGGTCTGGGTTGACGAAAAGCTCAACATGAGCCAACAGTGTGCACATGCAGCCCAGACAGCAACCCTGTGCTGGGCTGCAGCAAGCACAGTGTGGGCAGCAGGGCAAGGGAGGGGATTCTCCCCCTTTACTCTGCTCTCCTCAGACCCCACCTGGAGTACTGTGTGCAGTTCTGGAGCCCCCAATACAAGAAGGACATGGAACTGCTGGAGCGGGTCCAGAGGAGAGCCACAAAGATGCTCAGAGGGCTGCAGCAGCTCTGCTATGAGGACAGGCTGAGAGAGTTGGGGCTCTGCAGCCTGGAGAAGAGAAGGCTTTGAGGAGACCTTAGAGTGGCTTTCCAGTATCTGAAGGGAGCCTACAGGAAGGCTGGGGAGGGACTATTGACAAGGTCTGGTAATGTCAGGATGAGGGGGAATGGNTTTCTCCTATACACCATTTTGTACACAAAAAGCAGGGGTATTTTGAGTATTTGCAGCACTGACAATGAAAAACTAAGTTCAAGAAGCCACTGTACAGCTTTTACTGTCCAGCCACCTCTGGAAAAAGGTGCCCTGTCTGTATACTGACAGGCTGCCTCTCTCTCCTCATAGAGTTGTTTACTGTGGCCAAAATGATGCTGAAGTATCTGTGACTTTAACCAGAGGCATTCACTGTCTCTAAGGGTCCCTAGGAAATCAAGGGACATCAAAAGAGCTGTCAAATAATTGGGTTACTCCACCCTACCAGTTTGTTACTTTGCATAACTCTTTCCCATCCCTCCTCTCTCCACCTTCATTTAGTTTCACATTTAAAACTAGAAGCACATATAAGCATAAACCTGGCAAGAAACCACCTCAACTATTCAGTCAACTGGCAGGTTTCACAATGGCATACTCTACCTGCAAGGAACTGCTCATATTCAATGACAGGGATGTTCCTGTTGAGGCTTGGGAGATCAAAAAACTCAGACCAGGGGATCCGGACTTGAAGGATGTCAGGGCTCTGCCAATGGTAAAGACGCCCCCAGGGAGGCAGAACTAAGACCCAGTTTTCACTTTTCAGCAAGGTCTTTAGCAAGGAAGCAATGCGAATGTAGACATCTCTGCGGAGGTTGAAGCCTTCAGGGGGATTCACATCATACAAAAGGTATCTGGAAAGAACAAATTAATAGAACTACTTTGGGCAGTTTAAAATGTCGACTCTTTTTGGGGTATTTTTTTGCCCCCCTTTTTTTTTTTAAACCCCACAACCATGTCAGACAGCTCTATGGAGACTGAAACTTCCTTTTTCAGGAGTTTATGGTACTCAGGACTACGGAAGGGGACACAGCCGGGGAGGGCAGCGTACTGCATGCTGCAGGGGCTGGGGGAGCCACTGGGTCTTCTCACAGGACATCAGCAAGGCGCCACACGCCACGAGCCTTTTCTGCAGCAGGGTGGGATCCGCCTGGCTTAAGAAGTGAACCCTCCGCGTTTGTACGGGGAATAATACGGCGTGTAGTGGGAACGGTGAAACAACTCGGGCACTCCACTTAGGCTAACTGCTGTGAGCCGAAGATGAAGGCGGAGGACTCGTTCAGGAGAAAACAGGCCACGCCAACCACTGCAGAAACACGTCCGTCAGAAGCGACGGCAGCAGCGAGCGGGCCCACGCTGGACGCTTGGGGGCTGCCGCCCAGGCACGGCCCCGCCGAGCCCCCTGGTGGCTGCACGGGGGAACCGCTCCTCACCTCAGGCGCGGCGCTGCGGCGGCAGCGGGCAGCGAAGAGGCAGCGTGGCCGGCGCGAAGAGCGGCGTGCGGCGGCTGGGCGGCGATGAGCGGCGGGAGGCCGAGCGTAGCTAGAGCCAGCAACTGCAGCAGCGATAGAAGACAACGACGGGGAACTGGAGCCGCCATTCCCGCGGCGCGCCACGTCCGGGGCGGCCCCAGCGGCGGGGCGGCCCTTCGGGGCGGGAAGTGGTGGCCACGGGGTCCCCGGCGCAGCTTCCTTAGAAGAGGCCCGCGGTCAACGGCCGGAGGCTGGCGCCGGTGAGCCGGTTCAGCTCCTCCAGGATCTCCGCCTCCTTCTGGTACATCTGTGGCAGGAGAAAGCGGGAGAGAAGCCGCGATCAGCGCCGCCGCCGCGGACACCGCACTCGGCAGCTGCCATAGCCAGTGTCAACGCTTCCCCCCGTCCCACCGAGCCGCCCGCCTGACGGGCCGGGCCCTCCGGTTTGCCACCACCGGAGGGGCGAGGCAGGGAGCTCCATCCACTTGGGTGCGACCGAGCACCGGCCGAGCACCACATACATCCTCTAGTCCTAGGGCAGGGCCGTACCTGCTGCCACTCGAGTTTCGTATTGTGCTGGTAGCCAAGCAAATGGCACAGGCCGTGGGCAGCCGTCACCTGTGCGAAGAGGAAAGAACAAACGACACGAATTACAAAGGTAACCGAATAGCCAGCAGCTTGCTGCCACAGCCAGCACCAGTGCCACAGCATGAACTAAGGTCCAAGGGGTGGTCAGGGCCAAGCTTGCATCAGATCATTTCCCATTCTACAAGAGCCAGCAGGGAAAAGTCAGCATTCCATACGCAAAACGACTAGGATCATACACTGAGAGTGCTCTGGGTGAAAAGAGACCATTAACTGTCATCTAGTCTGACCTCCTGCAACGATTAAGGTGCAACTAGATCAGGTTGCTCAGAGCTACATCCAACCTGACCTTGAACTTTACCAGGGATTGGCCCTAGACCACCTCTTTGGACAACCTTGTAAAAAAAATCCCTCTTTATATCAGTCTAAATCTATTTTAGTTTAAAGCCATTATCCCTTGTCACAGCTGCCTCTGAAGAAAGTCTATCCCCATCTTCTTACAGACCATCTTGAAATCCTGAAAAGCCCTAAGGTCTCTCCAGAGCCGTATCTTCTGCAGACTGACCAACCCAAACTCTCTCAGCCTGTCCTCACAGAAGAGGTGTTCCAGCAGCCTGATCATTTTTGTGGCCTACTCTGGACACTCTAAGAGGTCCATGTCTTTCATGTGCTGAGATTCCAGATTCAAACACAGCACTGCAAGTAGGGTTCCAACAGAGTGGTAGAATCCCCTCCCTCAACCTGCTGGCCATATTGCTGGGTATGCAGCTCAGGACAGCATCTGGATTATGGAAGTACATATCCATCTATTCACTCACAAGAACCTCCAAGTCCTTCTCCACAAGGCTACTCTCATCCCTCCATCTGTAATGATATTGAAGGCTGCTCTGACCCATATGCAGGAGCATGCACTTGGCCTTGTTGAACCCCACGAGGTTCACAGGAGTCTGCTTCTCTCCAGACAGAACTCCAACTCATCCGCTGACATAAGTACTAGAGTTAACCTCTCGGAGTAAGCTGTAAGGACACAGCCTCCTGCGCGGGCCAGGAAAGCAGCAGCCACTCCTCCGTTCCCGGGAGATAGTCCCGGGTTGTGCTTCCCAGCAGGGCAGGGGTCCGCTGCTCGCAGCGGGGCTCACCGCCAGCACGCTGTCGAAATCCTCGCCGGTGTCGCAGCACTGTTGGTGGATATACTCTACCCCCAGAAAGATGTCCCCTAGGTTGTAGTCGTCGCGGCAGCGCGGCCGTGGCAGCTCCCCCGCCACCAGCTGGTGGAAAGGGAAGGAGAGGACGTCGGTGGGTTCCGGGCTCTGCCGGTAGGCGCTGTTGAGACGCCGCATCAGCCCGTTGCCGGCACAGACCAGCCCCACGTCGAAGCGGGCAGCGCCTAGGGCAGCCCGCAAGGCACAGACGGCACGGCGCAGCGGGGCGCGGCGCACCGGCACGGCCCGTTGGGCGTTCCGCAGCACCACGCTCATGCCGATGGCGGCGGCGGCGGGACCCCGCCCACTCGTTCCGCCCCAACTGCGCCTGCGCGCGCACCGGGGCGGCCTGGCCCCCGCCGGCGGAGAGGCGGTAGTGGCCGCCATGAATCCGGGGGGTCCTTTCCGTGGCACGTCTGGTTTCGCGCCACCGCTGCGCTTCGGGCAAGCCGCCGTCTTCGGGCAGGGCAATGCCGCTGCTGGACTGTCTTTCGCCTCCGGGCCCGCCACCGCCGCCTTCGGGCCGCCCTACGGACTAGGCCAGGCACCGGCCTTCACGGCAGCGGGCAGTGGCGGAGCCTCGGTGGGCAACGCAGCGTTCAGCTTCAAGCCACCCACCAACCTCGGCAGCTTCCCGGCATCAGGCGAGGCGCCTGGCGGCGGGGCTTTAGCGGCGTCCGAGTTCCGCTTCAAGGCACCGGACAGCGCCACTGCCTTCAAGCCGCTGTCGGGCACCGACGCGGATAAGGGCCCGGCCGCTTCCTCCACCTTCACGTTCTCACCACCCTTTGGTTTCGCTCCCGAGGCGAGCCCGGAGACAGCGGCAGGAGGGCCCTTCTCCTTCTCGCGTCCCGCTGCCCCTCTGGGTCGGTCGGAAGAAAAGGGCCTGCGGCCACTCTTCGAGGAGCCGGTGGAGCCGGCTTCCAAAGGCCTTAAGCGGAAGGAGGAGCGAGAGCAGTCGCCGCGCAGAGCGGCGGCCGGCGGGCGAGCAGCGGTGGCGCCGCCGGAGAAGCGAGCGGTGTTACTGAGCCGGCCCCGCGGCGGAGCTCTCTTCGGCCGGGTGGTGGAAGAGATGTTGCGCAGCCAGGGTCGCGGGCACCGCGACCGCGGAGACGTCGCCGAGCCTGAGCGGGGAGTTGCTGAGGAGCCGCCGCCTGTCGAGGCCCGGGACTCCCCCCGAGAGGGTAGGCTGAAGTGGGGGATCCCGGGGACACTCCGCCGGCCGGGTGTCAGCTTGCGTTCTGAAGTGACTGCCTCCCTCTCTTCACAGATGCTTCCTCTGCCACCCCTGCACGCCGGGCTCGGGGCGGCGAGAGCACGGAAGGTCCAGGGAGCCTGTCCCCCGGCGAGCTGACTGCAATCCAGTGTAAGAACGTCCCTGATTATCTTAACGATAGGACAGTACTGGAGAAGCACTTTGGCCAGTTTGTGAAAGTCCGACGGATCATGACAAGGCGCAGTAAAAAAATGGCCATTCTCCACTTTTTTGATCATGTGAGTATCGTGAACAAGACCAGGCTCAAATCTGAGTGCTTAGAACGAGTCTGGCTCTGGTGAGAAGTGCAGCCTTGCTTGGTTACACGGTATGGTTTTCGTCTAGGAGGAGCTTTTGTACCATGGGCACTTGCCTATGGGATAGAAGTGTGCTGAGCTGCACCTAAAACGTGGTGACTGCCTTAGCTCAGCTCGGCTTTAGCTGTCAAACACCAAACGCGTCTTTGGTGCATGTCACCCAAACGTGAGTTACGTCATTGCAGCCTTTTTGCTGAGCGTTGGTAGCAGTGAGAGGCAAATTCGTGGTATCTCTGCAGGGTGACCTGCTGACTGGAAACACTGGTGTGGTTTATGTCAGTGCTGTGAGGTATGCTGAGGAGCTGGCTCAGAGGCTGCTCTCATTCTGCTTTACGCTGAAAACGTGGCTGCTTTCTCAAGTGCTTTAAGCCGGCTGTGGTGAAAAGCAGCAAATTTTGTGGAGGTCTGCTGAGTCCAGGTTGTATGTCAGTCTAAGGTGTGAGGCTAAAGTTAACCAGGGTTTTATGGAAATGGGTGTATATTTCAGTGCCAAAAACTGCTGTACGTTTTGGTGTTGGGATGCTAACAGCTTTTCAAATTTTGCTTTTGTTTTCTTCAGGCCGCTGCTGCTCTTGCCAGAAAAAAAGCTAAAGAGTTGCACAAAGACATAGTAACATTTTGGCAGAAGAAGAAAACAAGTAAGTCTTGCTTCCAGATGTGGCTACCAGCTGATACCTAACTGGCATGACATCTGTTCTGTTCTTGTTTCTTGATGTGCAGAGATGCCTACAAAGATCACCTCCCTAGTAGGAATATTGCAGCTTCAGAAGTCTTGATGGCTTTGCTAGACTGACTGTTACGTGTACAGAGCTGCTGAGAACACTGAAGGCTGTTCTTTATAGAGGCATAAAAGTAGTCATGCTGCATTTGGCATGACATGCTAACTGGCACTGTCTGTGGCAAGTAATAAATAGGCAGGGGAGGGGAAAAAGAGCAGGTTAAAGCATGTAATTGCTTACAGAATGATTTCTCAGCCTTAAAAATCCCATGGCTCAGGACCTCTGGGTGGCAGAATGGGTATCTTAGCCGTTAAGAGTCCAGTACTGTCTTCTGGTATTGAGGAAGTTTTGAGTGAGTGCAATTCACAGCAGTAATTCTACTGTTTGTTTCTTAAATTCCTGTTGTCTAAAACATTTTGCTTGAGCTGAGTCAAAATGTCAATTCAGCCATATGAAAGAGCTGAAAGACACTTGAAATGGCAGTGTGGTTTTGTAAAGGAGTTTAGAAACGGTTTATGCAGATGTACAGGAGGATCAAGGTGATAACTTCATGTTACTGTTTGGAAGCAAGATGTTCTTTGGAGATGTAAGAGAACCAATTATCCAGTTTCTCAGTGCCTGCTTCAGACTATGGGCTGTGGGTTTCCAGCTTTCAGGAAGGTGTTGTGAGAACTGAGTTAAGGAATAACCTGGATTGTGTCAGTGTTGCTGAAGTTGCTCTTCTGTCTATTAACAATTACAAACTGAAAACAAAGGTTAAAAAAAGTGATACAGAACTGATTGTAGAAGTGGGAAACCAGGAATCCAAAACCCTGCTTAGGATTACGGCAAGAGGCTTGAACATTGGCTGTTCACCTCCAAGTGAGTATTTGAATTGTGAAGTGCTTCCCCTTCTTCAGCTTTGAGTGCTATGTGTGTAGCTCTGAGATGTGAGCCTGGGAATACACTTCAGTGATCAGCAAATGAATGGTCAACCATGGGAGTGACCAACCACAAACCTGCGTTCCAGAAAACAAACAGCTGCAGGGTTGTCTTCCTGAGAATTAACATCTCAAAGCAGAACCTGTTCGCCTTTGTCATTTCATTGTGGTATTAAAGCAACAGAAACAGGAATGGCAGCAGCAGGATTAGAGGAAATGGTTTCAGGCTGTGCCAGGCTAGATATTAGGAAATATTTCTTAACAGAACAGGTTATCAAACATTGGAATGGTGTTCCCAGGGCAATGGGTGGACTCACTGTCCTTGGAGGTGTTTAAGCAGCATGTGGACCTGGTGCTTAGGAACACCTGGCTTGGTGTTGACCTTTCAATGCTGGGTTGAGGGTTGGACTGAATGATCTTTGAGATCTCTTCCAACTGGATGTATGGACAGGCTGGAGAGGTGGACCCAGGCCAACCTCATGACGTTTAACAAGGCCAAGTGTAAGGTCCTGCGCCTGGCTCGGCACAATCCCAGGCACAGCTCCGGGCTGGGTGGTGAATGGCTGAGAGCAGCCCTGAGGAGAAGGACCTGGGGGTCTGGGTTGACGAAAAGCTCAACATGAGCCGGCAGTGTGCACATGCAGCCCAGACAGCAACCCTGTGCTGGGCTGCAGCAAGAGCAGTGTGGCCAACAGGGCAAGGGAGGGGATTCTCCCCCTTTACTCTGCTCTCCTCAGACCCCACCTGGAGTACTGTGTGCAGTTCTGGAGCCCCCAACACAAGAAGGACATGGAACTGCTGGAGCGAGTCCAGAGGAGAGCCACGAAGATGCTCAGAGGGCTGCAGCAGCTCTGCTATGAGGACAGGCTGAGAGAGTTGGGGCTCTGCAGCCTGGAGAAGAGAAGGCTTCGAGGAGACCTTAGAGTGGCTTTCCAGTATCTGAAGGGAGCCTACAGGAAGGCTGGGGAGGGACTATTGACAAGGTCTAGTAATGTCAGGACGAGGGGGAATGGGTTTAAGCTGGAAGAGGGGAGATTTAGACTGGATGTTAGGAGGAAGTTCTTTACAGTGAGGGTGGTGAGACACTGGCACAGGTTGCCCAGGGAGGTTGTGGATGCTTCCTCCCTGGAGGCGTTTAAGGCCAGGCTGGATGAGGCCTTGAGCAACCTGCTCTAGTGGGAGGTGTCCCTGCCTATGGCAGGGGGCTGGAGCTGGATAATCCTTGAGATCCCTTCCAGCCTGAACCATTCTGTGATTCTGAGATGCTAAAATATCTGAGAGAATTTAAGAAAGCAAACTGTAGAAAATTTGTTCATGGGAGAAGAAATTCTCCCTTTCTGCGAAGTGTGGATGTCACAGTCTCACAGTATCACCAAGGTTGGAAGAGACCTCACAGATCATCAAGTCCAACCTGTTATCACAGGGCTCAAGGCTAGACCATGGCACCAAGTGCCACGTCCAATCCTGCCTTGAACAGCTCCAGGGACGGCGACTCCACCACCTCCCTGGGCAGCCCATTCCAGTAGCCAATGACTCTCTGTGGAGAACTTTCTCCTCACCTCAAGCCTAAATTTCCCCTGGCACAGCTTGAGGCTGTGTCCTCTTGTTCTGGTGCTGGCTGCCTGAGAGAAGAGAGCAACCTCCCCCTGGCCACAACCACCCCTCAGGTAGTTGTAGACAGCAATAAGGTCTCCCCTGAGCCTCCTCTTCTCCAGGCTAAACAATCCCAGCTCCCTCAGCCTCTCCTCGTAGGGCTGTGCTCGAGGCCTCTCACCAGCCTCGTTGCCCTTCTCTGGACACGCTCAAGCATCTCAATGTCCCTTCTAAACTGGGGGGCCCAGAACTGAACACAGTACTCAAGGTGTGGTCTAACCAGTGCAGAGTACAGGGGCAGAATGACCTCCCTGCTCCTGCTGGCCACACCATTCCTGATGCAGGCCAGGATGCCATTGGCTCTCTTGGCCACCTGGGCACACTGCTGGCTCATGTTCAGGTGGGTATCAATCAGCACCCCCAGATCCCTCTCTGTCTGGCTGCTCTCCAGCCACTCCGACCCCAGCCTGTATCTCTGCATGGGGTTGTTGTGGCCAAAGTGCAGCACCCTGCACTTGGACTTATTGAATGCCATCCCCTTGGACTCTGCCCATCTGCCCAGGCGGTCAAGGTCCCGCTGCAGAGCCCTTCTGCCCTCCAACCCAGCCACATCTGCCCCCAGCTTGGTGTCATCTGCAAACCATCTGTCATACCAGCCTCCACCTGAGCTCAGGGAAGTGAAAAAATTAAAATGGCAAAATCTATATCCTCTAGAGTGGCTTATATGCCAAACCTGAGAGAACTTTGGCTGCTGCTCAGACACTTCCGACAATCTGATGACCAATTACTGATAAGTGATATTTTATGCAAAAAAATACTCTGTGGAACAGTGAATCTGCCTAGTAGTTGGTAGAGTTACTCAGTACAGCTTCTAGTGCAAGTTGTCCTGAAGTTTTGCATAGATAGACAAAACTGTGACTCTTGGATTTATTTTCTAATGGCATTGTTTTAAATAAGCTGTTCAGCATCACCCCCCTCACTCCCAAGAAAGAATTGCTGCTTAAACTGTTTGGCAGGTACCTGACTTCATGTTTGTATGTCATTTCAGGTCCAGCAAAAAGGGAATTTCCATCAGAGAAGAAGAAAGCAGGTGAAGATGAAGGAAGGCAGAACGCTGAAGAGCAAAACTATCAGCATTCCCCCCTTCGAAAACCTTTAGTAAGATCCTCTGCCAGCAGCGTCATGTCTGGAAAAAGGTACATCTGCTCCTCTGGGAATCCATTGAGTGGGAGACAGGGTCCATGGGGAAAAAGAATGATCAGCATTTGCCAAGTAGGCATTTTCTTGTCAGGGAGTGTGATTTTTCCCCCATCCTTTCTGGGTTGTCTGGATTACAGGCTCATAGATCTCACACTTTATCAGAAAGATACTTTTGACTACTTACTGGGGTCTTTTTAGTCTGTATTTGTTTTGGATAGCTTGTTCATAAGAACATGACTAACAACACCTGCCTTAGCAAGGCATAAAGGACTTGGATGAAATCATGCACAGCCAAACTAGGACTAAGTAGCAAAGACACTGTTCTGTGGTGATGACTAAATGAGTTTCTGAAGGGAGTAGTTCTATTTGTAGGCAAGTACAGTTCTGTGGAGTGAGAATCCCCTTTTCAGAGTAGTTGGTGAGTTTGGGTTGTCATCTTGTTTGACTTTGGGTGATGGTCTGTGCACAGGAATCCTCCAGTTTCATGTCAGTCACTGAAAAGACGAGGTTGTCATCTTAATGATGTGTCTAGTTTGACAAACCATTTGCTATGTATAGTCATAAAATCAGTAATATGTTGTGAAAGAATGAATGTTCCTTGGTTTCAGAACTTGTACCTCCATCCTAGAAAACATTGTATTGCAACATTCCATTGCTATGAGAAGTGTTCATTTCTTTCACATGGAATGGCAGGCTGGGTTTGAAATGGAGGCTGCTCTGCCACAGTGATGCAGAAATGCTACAGTAGCTGCCTGGTTCTTCGCTCACACTTAGTAATGCTATCTCTGGTGCACAGAGGTTGAGGCATTCATTACAGTCGAATGCTTGGCAGTGTTGTCAAGGCACTGATTTAACCAAGGTCATCTCCAGAGATAATGTTAGCTCCTACCAACCTTGGTACACCAATGCAGGCTTTGTTTATTTGACATACTGCTTATGCACACAATAGTCTTTTGAACAGCTGTCCTACAGAATAGTGAACTACGATGAAGGCTGGGCCCACGTTAGTGTATTACTGATAAAAAGTGTGGCACACAGTGTCACAGTGTCACCAAGTGTTCTGTTTTCAGCTCTCCATCAAAGAAGTCTGGTCTTCGGAAGGCGCTGCAGTTTGAAACGGATCTGTTTGATTCTGGTGCTGAAGGCCAGAGCTTAGAGGCCTTGTCATCTCTTGGCAGCTTGGTAGGGTTAGTAGCTGAGACATCTGAAGAAAGATACCGTCTTCTGGACCAAAGGGACAAAATCATGCGACAAGGTAGTTGTACAATCTAATGTGTAGTGTCTGCTTGTTTGCTGGGAATAAATGTTTGGTATTTATTGCAAAACTGTTGTGATATTATGGAAATGGCTTTAAATTGAGAGTTTCATGGAATCATAGAATGGTTTAGATTGGAAGGGACCTCAAGGATCATCCAGCTCCAACCCCCTGCCATAGGCAGGGACACCTCCCACTAGAGCAGGTTGCTCAAGGCCTCATCCAGCCTGGCCTTAAATGCCTCCAGGGAGGAAGCATCCACAGCCTCCCTGGGCAACCTGTGCCAGTGTCTCACCACCCTCACTGTAAAGACTCTTACGTTGTACACATACATTAATTTCTTGTAGAACACACACACACTGCTTTCTTTATTGTACATGCATATTTCTTGTGAGAGGTCAGTAGCAGACTGTATCCTGTGAAAGAGGTCATGTGTTGCTGCAGGCTTTTGAGGGAAGCTACCCAAAGCTTGATCACACTTCTTTAAAACCAAAACTACTACGCAACTGGTAATTGTTTCAAGACCTCGCCCTCTATTTCACAGTGCTGGGCTGTAAACTCTTCCATTCTGCTTCTGCCATTTCAAAACTGACCCTACTTGTAATTTAAGATCTTATTTTTAATGGCAATAAACAGATCTCTCATCTGTTTGGTGTACAGTTGTGAAATTGCCAGTGCTCAGTTAGGGCGCAGAACACTGAGTATCATTTAGAGACCTTAGTCTTTGTAGCAAAACTCTTAGTACTCAGGTGGGACAATAGGAGAAACTTCATCCATGCAATGGTGCAACTCTGGGACAGGCCCCAGAGTAGGGGAACCCCATCCTTACGCATTCCTGAGCATAACAAGGTTAGGGATGCAGTCTTGCTCTGAATAGAGAGAAGTGGGGTGAGGAATCTGTAGAGACCTCTTTACACCAGCTTTTGTTGTGAACTCTTGTCTTAGCAATGTACTTCTTGACATTCATCTGCTGAGCAACCTACAGATCATAGGATGTTAGGCGTTGGAAGGGACCCAAAGAGATTGAGTCCAAGCCCCCTGCCGGAGCAGGACAGCTGAGACATCTGGTGTGCCTAGGGCTATGTTGATTAATCAATGTCCTGGCTTGTGATGAAAACAAAAGCAAGATACTGAGTGTGTCTTCACTGAGTGTATCTTCACTGAGTGTATCAACACTACTGAGTGTTTGCTCGACTTTTTTTGTGTTTCTTTTTCTTTTAGCTCGAATAAAAAGAACTGACCTTGGCAAAGCAAAAACTGTTGTTGGCACTTGCCCTGACATGTGTCCTGAGAAGGAGCGGTACATGAGGGAGACAAGGAATCAGCTCAGTGTCTTTGAGTTGCTTCTAGGATCTGACAAGGTACAATCCCTCTGTATACAAGGGGTTGTTTCCAGAAGGTCTTTTTGCTTTGCTGCTTATGTGAAGCTGTCAGTGTTGTTTAGTTGATTAGTGGGTTAACTCTGGTGGAAAAATTCATGAATGTCTTGCAATTCCTTGTAAAACAGGAAGGCTTTAGAATTGCTTTTGTACTCTAGATCATGTCTTTTATTGAGCTACAGACAGGCTTTTAGAACTATAGTTCTGAAACTATAGGGCAGCAGTGTAAATTGTCTCAAAGGTCATGAGTTTGTGATAAGTCAACACTGAGGATCTTGTCACGAAAGAAAATACAATACATTTGCTATTGTTGCAGAATGGACTTGGGCTGTTAGTGTGAACAGTGGAGAAACTCCTGTAATAGTCTGCTCCTTATTAAAGGGATAGATGGGATGAAATTCTCTGTATTCCTGAAAGGTCAAACGTACTCCCTGGACTTAGGTGCTTTTCTCCATATCTCACAGGTAGATCATGCAGCAGCAATCAAGGAATATAGCAGGTCTTCAGCAGATCAGGAGGAACCTTTACCCCATGAACTGAGACCCTCTGAGGTGTTAAGCATGACCATGGACTATTTAGTGACAAACATCATGGATCAAGGGGAAGGAAACTACCGAGAGTGGTACGACTTTGTTTGGAACAGAACTCGTGGAATAAGAAAGGTAAGCGCTGGCGGACGGAGGTGTTTGGTGATAGGAATGAAAAAGATCACCTAACACTGTCAGAAGTGAAGCAGAAAGTTACTCAGACATTTTGAATTGCAAAAGTGACCTAAAGCACAGTAGAAATGAGTTTTCCAAAGGTAGTTACGGATGATTGTGCTCTTTAGTGGTAGCTTAAAAAAATCCATGCTTTGCTTTCTTTATCATTCTGGTTAGGATATTACCCAGCAGCATCTCTGCAACCCACTGATGGTGTCTCTGATCGAGAAGTGCACTCGCTTTCATATCCATTGTGCTCACCACTTGTGTGAAGAGCCCATGTCCTCCTTCGATGCCAAAATCAACAATGAAAACATGACTAAATGCCTCCAGAGCTTGAAGGAGATGTATCAAGACCTGGCCAACAAAGGGGTTTACTGCAAGAGTGAAGCAGAGTTCAGAGGTTATAATGTCTTGCTGAATCTCAACAAGGGTGATATTCTCAGGTGGGAACAACTGATACTACTTTTTTGCCTCTCTGTGCCTCTGGGAAGAGTTGGAAATAGGATTAAGTCTAGACAAGTTGTAATGGAAGCGGAGAGCTTAGCTGCAGAAATTGATTGCCAAAGGAAGTGTACTCTACTAATGTTTTAGTTGCATTTTGTATTTTTAAGAAAATAAGCTTTTTAAAAATCTGCTTCAGTAATTCACTAGTTTCTTCAGTTAGTAAAAAAACAACCAAACAGAAATTAAGTCTTCACTTCTCAATCAAGGAAATAGAATAGAATAGAATCAATCAGGTTGGAAGAGACCTCCAAGATCATCCAGTCCAACCTAGCACCCAGCCCTATTCAGTCAACTAAACCATGGCACTAAGTGCCTCATCCAGTCTTTTCCTGAACACCCTCAGGGACAGTGACTCCACCACCTCCCTGGGCAGCCCATTCCAAGGGCAAATCACTCTCTCTGTGAAGAACTTCCTCCTAACATCCAGCCTATACTTCCCTCGGCACAACTTGAGGCTGTGTCCCCTTGTCCTGCTGCTGGTTGCCTGGGAGAAGAGCCCAACCCTCACCTGGCTACAACCTCCCTTCAGGTAGTTGTAGACAGCAATGAGCTCTGCCCTGAGCCTCCTCTTCTCCAGGCTAAACAACCCCAGCTCCTTCAGCCTCTCCTCATAGGGTTTGTGTTCCAGGCCCCTCACCAGCTTTGTTGCCCTTCTCTGGACACGTTCCAGCACCTCAACATCTCTCTTGAGTTGAGGAGCCCAGAACTGGACACAGTACTCAAGGTGTGGCCTGACCAGTGCTGAGTACAGGGGAAGAAGAACCTCCCTCGTCGTAAAATGTTTTTTTCTTCTCTTTGCTGCAGTAGGACCAAGCATTTGAGGGCCAAGTCATACTTTGCTATTCTGATCAATCTCTTAACTACCTTTCTCCCTGGAGCAACCTACCTAAATAAATAACATCATGTTGGTTGCACAAGCATCATATCAGAAGATATTTTTTTTTTGATCAATAAATGATGCTATGAATTTAGTTCACAGCTCTTTGTTTTGTAAGAGAGTTGCATGTCTGGCTTAAAGCTCCTGATTTTAATTCAGTTGACTGGTTTTTTTTTTTTCACAAGTTGCTCTTCAATTGTGATTGTTACTGTTGAAGCAAGAGGTTTTGTTTCTGTCTTTTTCCCTTGCAGAGAAGTACAGCAGTTTCACCCAGAGGTTAGAAACTCTCCTGAAGTTAGATTTGCAGTTCAAGCTTTTGCTGCATTGAACAGCAACAACTTTGTGAGGTTCTTCAAGTTGGTGCAGACAGCTTCCTATTTGAATGCCTGTCTCTTACATTGCTATTTCAACCAGGTAAGAAAAAGGCAGATGGATGTTTGTTTTACTTATCAATACTTAAAAAGAGCTCTGAAACTTTTGGGAGGAAATCTTAACAGAAAACTTGGTAGTTATGTCTTCAGAAGCATTTAAACATTGATGAAGAATTTTCTGCTGTGACATAAAAGAAAAATAATAAAATATTCTTCTCAGCTCTTTTTTCAATGCATGTTATTTCCTCAAAGTAATTGGCAAGCAAAGAAGCAGGCCTGAGACCTTGGTGAAGGAAATGCTAACCTGCAATTCCAGAAGCCCTTGCAAGTTCTGACTTCTGCACTAGAACCACAAAGGGTTGTGCTCAAAAGGAGTGTGGCATTGAAGAGAGGCAGAAGCTAAAAAGCAAGGACAGAGAATTTTAAAAGGAGAGTTAAATCTGAAGAGTTGTTGGTGTGGATATTTGATTACAAGTATTAATTGTTTTTTTTACTGTGGTTTTCATGTTTATAGCACACCTTATAGTACATTTTGGGGTCTTTAACTTAGTAGTTCCACGGCTTTTTCTTTTGTCTTCCCCCAGATCCGTAAAGATGCTCTCAAATCTCTCAATATTGCTTACACTGTGAGCACCCAGAGATGTACAGTGTTCCCCTTGGATCACCTGGTCCGCATGCTGCTGTTCAAAGACAGTGAGGAAGCAACTGATTTTATAAGTTACTATGGCCTGAGTGTTTCTGATGGGTAAGTATGAAGGAGAAGGTGTCTGTGCCTTACCTGCCTGCTGGTGTTAGGCTGATGTTAGGTGAAGCGTTAATGTGGATAGAATCATAGAATGGGGTAGGTTGGAAGGGA
>WAAF01005523.1:107488-133498 GCA_013400475.1 Tricholaema leucomelas
CTCTTGCTGCAGCCCAGCACACGGTTGGCTGTCTGGGCTGCATGTGCACACTGCCGGCTCATGTTGAGCTTCTCGTCGACCCAGACCCAGATGTGGTTCTGCTGCCGTTTGCAAGCGGAAAAAGAAGAGGACAGGCTAAAGGTAGAGGCTGGGCTCTGTGAGCAAAGTGCTAGCATAGAGAGAGATGCCAATTTTTATTATTCTAATTACTGTAGTTAGGATAAGTTTGTGTCTTTCCCTTGAGAAACAGGTTTTGTATCCCTGTAACTACTGTGACTTCTCACAATACCGTTTTTGCATGGGTGCATTCTTTTTCACTTGGCTTGGTAAGATGCCAGGGGATTTCAAGAATCAAAATTCCTTCAGCCTTCTGGAAGGTGGTGAAAAATGAGGCAAACATTTCTCTCAAAAGAGAGCCTGCGTATTGAGCTTAATCTGCATCAGACTCTGGAGACTTCCTCCCTACAGAGCGACGTGGATAACTCAGGAGTCAAAAAATACAGGTTTAGATTCTTGCTTTGCAGTTGACTTGTACTAAGTTGCAACCCTGCAAGTAGTGAGGATACAGTCATGCTTCACAGGAAACTGGCATTACCATGTTTCACATATGTAGAGTGAGATGAAGCTAGCAGTGCAAACCAGTTTTCAGAGGGTGTTGGAGGCCAGTGGTTTGCAAATCAGACTGTCTGCCATGGAAATACGTACAGTCTCAAGAGATTGGAGAAGGCAGAAACTTGGGCATGACAGAGTTCTCTGCTTGCTCTTAACATTCTGTTTTGAAATACTTAGCCAGGCTTCATGTGCCAAGACTGGAAGATTGCAGTTTGCAGAACTGTCTGCAGACAGTCCTGGCATCTGTCACGTGGGATGTAGGCTAAGTAGAACGTGTGTGGATTGATGTGCAGAGGATAAAGGGTAAAAGGATGAGGAGACAGAAGTTCACAAGGGTGCCCAGAAATACTGCTTGTACTCTGTTCTGGGAGCACAGCTCTGAGGGCAATGCTTCGTCTTTCCTGCCCAGATTCCAGGCTTCAGGGAGCAACCCCGAGTGTGCAGGGCCTGTGTTGCTTTGGCCTGCTAAGCTGTCCGAGTGAACCTGCAGGTTACTGGAGCTGTGAGGATGTGCTCCCGGTTTTTGTTTTTCCCCAGTGCTTACGTGGAGCTGAACCGCTCAGCTTTCTTGGAGCCGGACGGGTTGCCCAAGCCGCGCAAGTCGCTGTATGTCAGTCAAAAGCTAACCGTCTCCGTTGGGGAAGTTGTAAATGGGGGGCCCTTGCCCTCGGTGCCACACCACGTACCGGTGTCCAGCTTCAGTGGGCAGAACAAGTACACTGGTGGAAGCATCTCTGTGGATCAAGCTAGTAGCAGCCAAAAGTCCATCGTGGAAGTAACAGGTAAGAGCATAAGTGCATTTTAGCTGTTGCTGAGCAATGTGCTGCTGGGTCAGCTCTGAGACTGGTTTTATTTTACAAAGCAGAAACTGTTCCTGGGTTGTAAGGGTTGAAGTTGCATGGAAATTTGGATGTTATGAAAACACATTATAACTTCCATGTTTAGCTTTAAAATTAGGAAGCAACCTGATTAACAACATATGTGTCCTGATACAGGAAAAGCAGTACTAGAAATGAGTGCAGTTTTGCTGACCTCAGTAACAGTCTCACAGTATCACCAAGGTTGGAAGAGACCTCACAGATCATCAAGTCCAACCTGTTACCATAGAGCTCAAGGCTAGACCATGGCACCAAGTGCCACGTCCAATCCTGCCTTGAACAGCTCCAGGGACGGCGACTCCACCACCTCCCTGGGCAGCCCATTCCAGTAGCCAATGACTCTCTCAGTGAAGAACTTTCTTCTCACCTCAAGCCTAAATTTCCCCTAGTGCAGCTTGAGGCTGTGTCCTCTTGTTCTGGTGCTGGCTGCCTGAGAGAAGAGAGCAACCTCCTCCTGGCTACAACCACCCTTCAGGTAGTTGTAGACAGCAATAAGGTCTCCCCTGAGTCTCCTCTTCTCCAAGCTAAACAATCCCAGCTCCCTCAGCCTCTCCTCGTAGGGCTGTCTAGGTGTTTGGCTACTTCAGACAGCCACCTTCCCTTTTCTGTTTGCAGGTTTTGTACTGCAGCTCTTAGTTCCCGCTGTGGATATAACCATGTTATTTTTCCAGCTAGCTGAGCCTCTGCTTTTCTGTCCTTGTTGAAAGAACAGGTGTTTTGCACTTGTTTGAGAGGTCTGTGCAGGTGCCAGATGTTCTTGATTTCAAGTTGTGTTATTGGAGAAGTGTGTAGTGTGTATTTGAGGCAGTGTGCAGTTCAGGCTCTGAATGTTTTATCTAACGCTCATATTAATATTTGTTTATAACTGTGTTTTGAACTTTAAGGCACCAAGTTTCTGTTAGAGGAGTTTTGCTTTTTATTTGTGACTAACCTGGTTCTCTTTAATTTTTCTGTTTTCCCCCCTCTCCCAAGAAGGAAGAGTGGAAAGCAAAGGCGTGGATTTAGATGCTACAGCAGCAAGAGTCCAGCCCTCAGCTCATCTCCTGCCCTCGCTGTTACCTCGCCAGCTTGCGACAGTGCCGCCTCCTGTGCAGGCTGTCTCCCAACCTGCCAAACAGCCTGAGCCTCTCTCTTCAAAGCCTCAGCCTCAGTACACAGACATGGTAAGGAAATTGGAACCCATTATGAAGCATTTTGGAAAGATCTTTAAAATATAATGAAAGCTGTAAGAGAGGTTTTGGATGGTTTTAATTTTTCAGAATCTGGATAGTCAGAAAGCAATGGTAGAAAGTGATTATCTTAGGCATTGAAGGTAAACTTTGCTTTAGTGAATAGTACCAAGGTGTTTCTTAAAGGCACATATTTCAAATGAGGCATGTCCAAGTTTCTTCTTGTGGCTATATGACTTTTAATGTGGGGTTTTGAAGGCATAACTTATGTATCTGCTGTTCCACTTTTTCTCCTTCCCACACGTGTTTAGGTGTATGCTAATACTGAACCCATCTGGAAGTGTCTCGTTGCTTTGTAAAGTACAGCTGCCATGTTCTACCTGAATGTGGCTGCATTTCAGTGAAGATTAGACCAAGTCATTTGCAGTTAATTCAGCTAGGATGATAAACTTGCAAGTAAGAAAATAGGAATACCTCTCAAAATTCACTTTCCTCAGTTATTATTTCCAAACTTGACATGTTCGTATTTTACACAGAAAGCTGCTTTTGTTGCTGCTCTGTTATTAGCCTTTTAGAGAGACAAAAAAGTTCAGCCTGTTTGATAAGTAGAAATACAGATGCTGCTGCCAACTACAGTCAGTTCAGTCAGACTGAAAAGTGTCACTCTCAAGTCATGTGTGTGCCCAGGCCATCCTGAGCAGGACTGCTGAACTTCTGTGAAGAGTAGAACAGTGAGACATGTAGCTTCCACCTCGCTTTGCACTCCTTCATGGTGCCATGGAAACACAAACCACTGGATCTTCACCCTGTTTCTGTGTCTGCTCTGGTCTGTCTGTGTTCAGCAGTATTGAGTTTTGTCATTTTCCACTCTTCTGTGCTTCCAGCAATCACATCCTGCTTCATCTGCTTCCTCTCCTGTGTTGTAGGACATTGCTGAAGTGGTGGACAGCCTTGTGCATGACGTCCTTGAAGGAGAGTGCAGACAAGTCAGCAGAGCAGGAGTGGCTTATGTGTCTGCTGCCATCTGGTAAAGAGCTTTTAATTTCTGGTACCCTTGGAGTCTGTCATCAGAGCTGCGCTTTGACATAGGAGCACCATGTGTGAACGTTGTGAAACTAAGTAAGGCAAGCTCTGTAGTGAAGAAAAGTCACAGCTGAGGGAAAACCAGACCTTCTCTTGCATGTCTGCCCCCCCAGCTAGCTTAATGGAAAGCAAGCCTCTGCAAACTTTGCCTTGTGTGACACACCACTGTCACAATGTGACAGCACATCAATGTGATGTGGAAGAGAAGGTACCTAAGAGGAATAAGTTCAGATCTGGCTCATTCCCTGCTTCAAGTAGTGCTTTTGTTCCGGAGCAATTGATAGAGACTTGGCTGAAGGGTGTTAATGCACTTGTTTTTTGGTTACTGCTGAACAACACAGGGTCAAGGTCTTCCTTATTTCCCACTCTGAACTGCTGTGAGTAGCCTGTGGGTGTGCAGGAGACTGGGAGGGGTTGAGCCAGACTTACCAGAGTCCAAACACGCAATGTTATGGTCAACATTAAAACTGTTGAGAAAAGCACACATATGAGGCTGTGAATGAAAACTTCCTGACTTTAAAAAGAGAATTGCTGTTTTCTGCACAGCACCTCAGAGGTTACTGTGGAGGAACTCGTGGCTGAAGTGATGGGAGAGATCGTCAGAGAAGTGGCTGAAACTGTGCTTAACGCAGAATGGGATCGTGTCAGAGAGGAGGAGCGCAGGGTGGAGGAGGAGAGGTGAGTCACTGCTGAGAGGCAGGGTGGGCTATATGCACCCTTAGGCAACCAAACCAGAGTTTAGTCCTTGCATGTGTGCTCAGGTCTTTCTGCTATGCTTACAGCATGCAGGTTGTCTCAGTGTGAGCTGCTCTGGGGTTGTGCAGACAGGCTGTGTCCTTTCCACATTCTCAAGCGATCTGCTAGTTAGTATTTTCATGGCCTTGCTGAGCCACTGTGAAAATGGTGGATGGGAATTTTGTGAACTTCTATTCACCCAGAGCTTCCTAAGAGAGAGATGCATCCCAGCCCTGCTCTGTGCAAGAACTTTTCTTGAGTGGGTGGGCTACTTGTCTGTAGCTTACTGAGGTGAGAACCTCGTTATTAGCTGTATTTTTGAAAGAAACCTGTCGCTGTGCAAAGCTGCTTATTTTTAGGGAGAGAAGCCAGCTAGTGGGAGCTTAATTTAGACAAGTTAACTTCTTGACACTGTGTAGCACTTGTGTAACTAAGGAGGAGGTTCGACAGTATATATCTTGTGTAAATTTCTCTTGTCATTCCAGGCAAAAGCGGGAGAGAGAACGGTTAATAAAGCAGCTGAGCCAGTTGGTAGGTACAGAGTTAATGGAAGAAGTAATCAAGGAGAGTATTCAAGAAGCCTCAACCAATGAATTAAAGTAAGTACACGTTGTGTGTGCTGTACTTTTCCACAGGAGGCTTTCCCTAAGGGTGAGAATTTGTCAGGGAGTAGTGCGCTTCCTGTTCGGCCTTCTCCAAGGCTCTTCAGTAAGCTACTTTAAAGAGAGAGTAAGGTCACTTGACTGTGCAGCAGGCTGCCAGTTTGGAACTGCACTGTGTCAGGCCGTAGCGGTCCTCCAGAGTGCAGGGAACAGAGACTTTGTCTCAGACGAGGCTGCCCTGTGTGCTTTTCTTTCTGGCTCCCTTACGGTTCAGCTGTGGGCTCTCCTGTAGAGCCTTCTTTGGAAGCCTAGCTCTGTGCAAAGTCTGAATGGCTTTTGGCTGATTACTGCTCTTATGTAGAAGAGCTCCCCTTTGCTAAGTGTGCTGATCTTCCCTGTGTACACCTCAGCCAGTAGTAGGAGTTTGCTGCAGTGTCCACCTCACTGGAGGTCTTGGTTGGTTTCGTTTTGAACTAGATGTGCCTTGGAAAAGGACCGTCAGGCCCGTATTGCCCGCTGCTCGGAAGAAGTCTCTGGTCGTGTCATGGAGCTCTTTCTGGAGGATGAGATTTTCCAGATTGCTAAGGAAACCCTGCAGGAGCTCCAGTGTTTCTGCAAGTACTTGCAACGGTGAGTTGCCACCTTGTGACAGCTGCTTTTCTTGGGAGCGTTGACACAGAGATGCAGAATTCTTTTTGCAGTCCTCTTGCCTCCACTGCAAGGGTAACCTTACAGTCTTACTGCCAGCCTCTAATAAGTTACTCAGTTGTATGTGGGTAGAGAAACTCACTTCACCAGAGCCACGGATTGAGCTTGGCAGGAGATTTCACCTTCATTTCCCTTAGAAAATGGTCATTTCTCCCTGTATTCTTTCTGATGGACACTTATTTTTCTCTATGTATGTGAGATGCTCAGTGGCTGTTGTGGTGCTCCAAGCTGGAGAATCCTTTCTCCTTGCACTGTGCTGCCCCCTTACAGCTGCGTTTCAGTATCTGAAGAGGACCTACAGGAAATCTGGGAAAGGATTGTTTAGAAGGGCTTGTAGTGATTGGGGCACAGCAGTTTTAAACTAGAGCAGGGTAGATCTAGTTTGGACATCAGGAGGAAGCTCCTTACAATGAGGGTAGTGAAATACTGGAGCAGGTTACCCGGAGAGGTGATGGAGGCCCCATCCCTGGAGACATTCAAAGTCAAGCTGTAGGGGACCCTGAGCAGCCTGATGATGTTGGAGATGTTCCTGCTTAACTGCAGGTGCTCTGGGCAGGATGACCTTTGAAGGTCCCTTCCCCCTTGATGCGTTCTGTGAAGTAGAGCCTGAGTCCGCTGCACCACCTCACACTTGCCCGTGAGGAGACTGACTTGTGGGGTCTTTGAGAGTCCTATGTAGTCTGAAGAGCAAAGACAAGAAAAACTCTTGGCAGACTAAGAATGTTACTACTGTGACCTGGTTTCTGTGCCCCTCTAAAGGTGGAGGGAGGCGGTGGCAGCTCGGACAAAGTTGAAACGTCAAATGAGAGCATTTCCAGCTGCTCCCTGTTATGCAGATGCAAAAAATCAACTGGAAGCACTGTCCCCCAGTGCTGAGTGGCCTATAACCATGGAGAATTTGTGCAGGAGGATTGTCAATCTGGGGCATGGAGGAAAGCTGGGCGTCTCTTGCACAAGGTAAGGATGCTTACAGTGACAGCAGCTGACAATCTGATTTTTGGAGGGGGAATTGCAAGGCCCTCTCTGAATCTTCATTGTTAACGTTAGTGGTTTTGCAAAACTTTGTTCTCAAATGCCCTGAAAAAGACCCTTTTGGCACAAATGCCGTGACAAAGACCACAAACCTAAAGAAACTCTTCTCTTAATGATGACTCTCTAATGAGATGTCTGCAGTACTACTCAGGTCTTAGTGAGTGTTTCTTACATTTGGTTAAATTACCTGTTTTATACCAAAAGTTACATTCAAGGATGATTTGTTTCCAGATTGAATAGGCTGAGAAACAAGACGGTGCATGAAATGAAAGTGCAGCACTTCTACCAGCAGTTGTTAAGGTATGTTGGCATTTGGCCCTTGTTTTCTTTCTAAGCAAAGTATTATAGAAGTGCCACAGATCTCAAAAACATCAGTGAGGAAGGGGGAATCATGCTCAAATGTCTGCTTGCAGCTGGCTTCTGGGAGTGTTTTTCAGGTAAGTGGAAGTGGAAGATGAAATCATGACAGTGTTAGGCCATCTGATCTTCACAGTATCACCAAGGTTGGAAGAGACCTCACAGATCGTCAAGTCCAAGCCGTTACCACAGAGCTCAAGGCTAGACCATGGCACCAAGTGCCACGTCCAATCCTGCCTTCAACAGCTCCAGGGATGGCGACTCCACCACCTCCCTGGGCAGCCCATTCCAGTAGCCAATGACTCTCTCACTGAAGAACTTTCTCCTCTCCTCAAGCCTAAATTTCCCCTAGTGCAGCCTGAGGCTGTGTCCTCTTGTTCTGGTGCTGGCTGCCTGAGAGAAGAGAGCAACCTCCTCCTGGCCACAACCACCTCTCAGGTAGTTGTAGACAGCAATGAGGTCTGCCCTGAGCCTCCTCTTCTCCAGGCTAAACAATCCCAGCTCCCTCAGCCTCTCCTCGTAGGGCTGTGCTCGAGGCCTCTCACCAGCCTCGTTGCCCTTCTCTGGACACGTTCAAGCATCTTATTGTTGTGGGTGTAACTTTAGGGATCTAGTTGATATTAGTGGGATTTTTTTGTACTTTTTGGGGTGGGATACTGAGGGAGAGGGATAAATGAGCTGTTACCAGCCTGGCTAGTGGGATGAAGGGATTGATCAGGTGCACCAGGAAGTCTGCCTTCTCGTGGCTCAGTGTGCGCTTCAGTGAGCAGTTTGTTTCTGGGAAGCAGCGTAGAACTGAAGCCACTTACATATGTTCTCATGATCCCCAAAGTAAGGCTCATGTTAACAGAGCTAGCAGCTGTAGTTCTTGAAGGCATCTGATCTGTGCTAAAGTAAATGGTCATCAGATCCTCCTGAAGGCTCTGCTAAGGCAAATGGAAAACAAAGCAGAGGTAATTGGTGGTGAGCAGCAATGGCTTCAAACACCAAGGGTAAATCATGCCTGACAAATTTAGTGGCTTTTTATGATGAAGTCACAGCAACTGTGGACAAGGGAAGGGCAACTGACATCATCTACCTGGACCTGAGTAAGGCATTTGACATCGTCCCACGTGACATCCTGGTCACCAACTGTTGGAGCAAGTCCAGAGGAGGGTCACAAAATGATCAGGGTGCTGGAGCAGCTCTGCTATGAGGACAGGGTACAAGAGTTGGGGCTTTTCAGCCTGGAGAAGAGAAGGCTTTGAGGACACCTTACAGTAGCCTTTCAGTATCTGAAGGGAGCCTACAGGAAGACTGGGGAGGGACTATTTCCAAGGTCTTGTAATGACAGTAAGAGGGGTAATGGGTTTAAACTGAAAGAGGGGAGATTCAAACTAGATGGTAGGAAAGGGTATTTTGCAGTAAGGGTGGTGAGATGCTGGAACAGGTTGCCCAGGGAGGTTGTGGATGTTCCCTCGCTGGAAGTGTTCAAAGCCGTGTTGGATGAGGCACTGAGCAACCTTTCTAGTGGGAGGTGTCACTGCCTATGGCAGGTGGTTTGGAACTGGATGATCTTTGAGGTCCCTTCCAACCTAAACCATTCTGTGATCTAAAGAATTAGCTCTGATTTTGGACACTTTGAACTGGACTGTGGTTACTAGCTGGGTTATTACTTGCTCAAAGCAAGAAAAACACTGCCCAGGGGGGAATGACCACAGGGGCAGATTTCTTCACCAACTTCTCTCTCTCTCTTTAAGTGATTTAGCATGGACACCCCTGGATCTTGTCTCGTTAATCACTGAGCATATTCCAGTTCCACAAGAACATGTTTTTTGGAAGGTGCTATTGGTTTTGCCAGATGATGAGGAATATGCAGCAGATGATCCCAACAGGTAAGTAAAAGAAGTGATTGCTGAGTCCCTTTCTCGAACAGGCAGTCACATGGAAGGAAAGCAGCAGGGTACAGTCCTTGAGGTTTATTTTTTTTGCACCCCACAATGTCAGGTGGCTAGTTTATTTTTTTTTCCTCCAGAGCACTCTAAAGAATATAGCTGTGATTTATTGTAGTGGTCTGTATCTTCTTCTCCTGACATTGTTCATGGGATTAATTTTGCTCATACAAAACCTTGTCATGTATGTAGCAGTGTGGATAACTTCAGGACATTTAAGTATTTGAATATGTGAATGTATGAAGCTTGAATATCACAGTATCACCAAGGTTGGAAGAGACCTCACAGATCATCAAGTCCAAGCCGTTACCACAGAGCTCAAGGCTAGACCATGGCACCAAGTGCCACGTCCAATCCTGCCTTGAACAGCTCCAGGGACGGCGACTCCACCACCTCCCTGGGCAGCCCATTCCAGTAGCCAATGACTCTCTCGGTGAAGAACTTTCTCCTCACCTCAAGCCTAAATTTCCCCCGGTGTAGCTTGAGGCTGTGTCCTCTTGTTCTGGTGCTGGCTGCCTGAGAGAAGAGAGCAACCTCCTCCTGGCCACAACCACCCCTCAGGTAGTTGTAGACAGCAATAATATATGAATGTATGCTAGATTGTGATGTCTTGGAGGTGTTGGTGCCAGTAAAAATGCCCTTTTTTTTGGAAACAAAAACCCCATGAGCCCACTCTTTTCTTCCAGGGTACTGGTAGATTGGTTGAAAGCCAAATTTCTTCCAGCCTTTGTCTCCCATAAAAGTACTTCATGTAAAGAAAGCAGAATTCAGACACTGACGTTGTACCATTCTGCCAGCGCGCGAAGGAGCGGAACCGCTCAAGTCAGTGTGTGTGTAAAGGTCAGTGAAAACTATTTCTTAGCACCCAAGGGACCATACAAGCAGGCTGTGCTCTTTTCTAGTGTATGTGGTGTGAAGGTTTTTTGTGCCGTGTCCTGTCAGATGGAGGCAGATGATACTAGGAGGAATGGGATCGTTGAAAAGTGGTGGAAGAATATGGATTCCCCCTGCCCCCCTACCTTGTTTCCAGTCAGCTGAGTAAATACCAGTCTAAATACAATGGAATAGTTAGAACCTCATTCATCTCCAATTCCTGGTACCAAATCAGATGCTGAAATGTACTTTTATGCTTAGATACAGCAAATAGAGTCAGATACATTTGTCTGTCTTGCAGTTCAATGTCTTAGGATTTGTAGAGCTGGTAACAAGTGTCAAAGCCAAACGCTAATGAGAGTAAACTGCATGTGTCAGTCTGAAAGCAGCTTTGTTTAACTACATTACTGTTGGCATCTTTAACTTGTACAGGTGGCACATGGTGCATTGTCTGACTCTGAGCTTGATACAGCTGAGACTCAAAGAGACTTACTTGGAACCAGTGGTCTCATTCTTCTCCTGCCCCCTCGAGTTAGGAGTGAAGATGTGGCAGAAGATGATGTCTATTGGCTTTCAGCTTTGCTGCAGCTGAAACAGTTACTTCAGGTGAAACCTTTTCAACCAGTAGTTCCTCTGGTGGTTCTAGTCCCTGGTCAGGAAGATGAGGCCACAGAGAAAGAAGTGGAAGAAGGTATGTACTTGGCTCTGTGTCTTGAAAATAAAACATTTAAATGCTTAGGGCTACCCCAAGTAGAACTGTTCTGAGTAATGCAGTCTCAAACACAGTTTCCAATAAAGGGGAGACTGGAACACAGTACTGGTCAAAACTTGGCTAGAAATCCAGATGCCTCAAGAGAACCTAAGCAGTATGGAAAGAAATGATCCTCCTTTTGGCTCCTAATTTTCCCTTGCATGTGGCATATGATCCTGAGAGTCTGTGAGGGAGGATGGAGAGAAAAAAAATGATGCTGTGAATGCATGGTGAGTGTGAGACTTGGTCAGAGCAAGAGATACCTGTTTGTTCTTTCTCTGTGCATATGGTGCATTTTCCTGTTTTTAAGGTTTGATGCTGCAGGACTTGATTTCAGCCCAGCTTATTTCAGACTACATCGTTGTTGAGCTCCCAGGTTCTACCAATGACATAGAAGGCACCAGAAGGGTAAGAACAGCAACTCCTATGAAGAGATATTTGACTGATTTACCATTAACCTCTCAATTACTAATGCTTTGTGAGGAATTATTTTCTCAGTGGCTTATATTGCAGCTGAGCCTTGTGTAAAGGGATATTTTCTCAGCTGAAGTTCTTTTAACTTTAGTTCCAAAAGTTCTCTTGCCATTTTTTTTCACACACTCGAGTATGCTGGAGTGGGATACTTGCTTCTTAGTAGTGATTCCAACATCAGCCAGAACTATTCAGAAATGAAATATTTCTCTGCTCTTCTGTGTTAACTGACAAGAGATCACTGGCATTGGCTACGTAGAAAGTGATTCCAGATGCATAATACTGGAAACTGCACCGAGACCAAAACACGTGGGCTACCTAAATCCATTCTTGTCTGTCCTGCCTGCACTGGCTAGCAGGGAGTACAGTTGGTGCCTAACATACCTGAGTGCTACTGGTGTAACCTTTTTGGGTTTTGTAGCCTTAAGCTCCCAGTCTTAAAATGCAAAGGACCCCTTGTAGCTGCTCTGGCTGCTGTGAGATCGCTCAGTATTATTCTGTTTTGGTGGATGGGGACTTGGGGATGCCTCTATCCTCTCACATATGTGGAGAAGGATTATACAGGTCTGCCCTGAGGGCCTCTGAACACCAGCTTCTGCTCCAATTTTCCATGTGCTTGACAGTAGTAGCCTGGAAATTAATCAAAACCCCATAATGGGAAATAAGTCTACAGTAGTGTTTTGTGTGAGTCATGGCAGGGTGGTTTGAAGAGGTGGAAGGGGGTAATGGCCAAGAGCAGCTAAGCTGATTCAGACCAAAAGTAGCTCCAGATACGTATTCCCTTCTCAAGAAGGTGCCTGAGAAGGAAGGTGAGCACAAGAGAAGCCCAGAGTGATGCTCCCTCAAAACCCCTCACAGTTTGGTGTCTCTGCAGTTTGAGGACTGCCAGGGTCAGACATAACTTCTCTGGGCATGGTCACTCTGGGGTAATTCCTGTGAATCTGCCGAGGTAAGATTTTGGCATCCCCAGGATTCTGCAGCAGGGTGTTCCACTGTGTGACTGCACCTGGTGTGAACAGCCTCTTTCCATCTGTTCCTGAGCTTACTGTATGTGACTTCAGTTGACCCCCACCTAGCTGGAGAATCACTGTTGCAAACACAGGCACGATGGTAGCTGATTTGTTTGTATTTTGCTGCGTAGTATCTTCAGTACTGTTACATTAACCTTAGGGTTGCAGGACTGAATCTTTTGTGACCCGATCTGCAGAACAGGTTCCAACCACCCGTGTTTTGTGTGTCCTAGATCTCTGCTGCTGTGGGCTGGCTGATTTCCCAGTGCCCTGACTCCCTTGAGCTTTGCAGTCAGACCCTTCAGGAGTATGTTGAGGATGGGATTGATGGTGAATTTTGCAAGCGCTTCTACCACGACTGGAAGGAGAGGCATTTAGCTGGCCTGCCATCTCAGGAGCCTGGGGTTATCATTGAGCTGTACAACAGCGTGCTGCAGTTTCTTTCAGATGTGGCATCCTCAGAGCATCTCTGTGATTTGTCTTGGCCTGTTACTGAGTTTTCAGAGCCTGGGGGTAACAAACGGTTGCCCCACATGCAGTGGAACATGCCTGATCATCTGGCCTGGCTGAAGACGGCTGTGCTGTCCTTCCAGATCCCATACCTAGATCTACCTCCATTAGGTGGTATGTGCTTCATGTTGAAGTATCTTCTTGATGTCACAACCTACTCTGAGATGTGCCTGTGCCATGCTGAACTGCCAGCCGGTAGGGTGGGTGGTTTGGCTCTGTCACAAAGTACTGCAATTTACATTGTAGTTATTTTTCCATAGCTCCTTGGGGTCCTGTTTGCCACATGATTTTTCAGTACGCATCTCAGATTGCTAGTTCTTCTCATACTCAACCCCTCATCCAGTCTCAAGTGGGGAACCTGCTGAGCAAAGCCTATCAGAAGTGGAAAACCAGGACATCTGAGAACTCTAATGATAATGGACCTTCTGTTGATGAGATTCCTTGGGATGATATCTTGGCAGTCTGCATTCATCATAAACTGAGGGACTGGAAGCCACCCAAACTGTCTGTTGCACCAGGTATGATGTGTCCTCCTACAACATGGATGATACTTCTTGCATGACCATGTTTTATAACTTAACAGTAGTGCTTTTACACATGGCACAGAGTGATACGTAGCAGGAAGGGAGGGAGTTATGATCTTGCAGCTCTTACTATGTATCTCTCTTCTCTTTGCAGTCTCTTTAGCGTTGATTATGATTTAACTTGAGGTCACAGTTGAAATTTTTACTCTGTGTGGTCAGAGTCTTTCAGCCCTCCTCTTCCAGTAGAAGAGGGTTTACATTCTCTGCTATGAGGACAGGCTGAGATAGTTGGGGCTCTTCAGCCTGGAGAAAAGAAGGCTTCGAGGAGACCTTAGAGTGGCTTTCCAGTATCTGAAGGGAGCCTACAGGAAGGCTGGGGAGGGACTATTGACAAGGTCTGGTAATGTCAGGACGAGGGGGAGTGGGTTTAAACTGGAAGAGGGGAGATTTAGACTGGATGTTAGGAGGAAGTTCTTTACAGTGAGGGTGGTGAGACACTGGCACAGGTTGCCCAGGGAGGTTGTGGATGCTTCCTCCTTGGAGGCGTTAAAGGCCAGGCTCGATGGGGCCTCGAGCAACCTGCTCTAGTGGGAGGTGTCCCTGCCTATGGCAGGGGGTTGGAGCTGGATGATCCTTGAGGTCATTTCCAACCTAAACCATTCTATGATTCAGCTAAAGGTCAAGAATTGATCCCTCAGAAGTCATGTAAGTTCAGGTGAGCTGAAATGGCAGGCTGTCACCTCCACGGATTAATGAAGCTTGTTTTGGTTTGCACTCGCTTTCAGGCGTGTGGTTCTCGTAGTGCCTCCTTTGGCTCTTGTAATAAAATGCTTAACCCACTAAACACTGCCCTTGGGTGCACTAGGGTTTAAAAATTAGAGCAGCATTTTAGGCTTTCCCAGTCCAGTACCCCAGTGTTCTGTTGAATGGTAAATCAGCTCAGGAAGCCTCCTTTTTACATGCAGATTACAACCTGAAGCTAGTTGAGAGTGAACATGCGATTTTGCCTTCAGATTGGCTTTTCAGCACTGAGCTTTTCTGAAGGGGAAAATAGGTTGTAATGTTAAATGTTGCACTTGCTCACAGAAGCAGTAAGTGAAGATGGTCAGATTCGTGTCTACTTCTTCAAGGAGCATTTGAAGAACTTCACTGTCCCTTGTTCCTGGGAACAAGCCAGACTGCGCACGCAGGAGGAGATCCGGCAATGCCCTGAGAGGTGAGGCAGCTGCTGGCACTGCTGGGGGAATGTTGCTCTGCAGTCAGCATCCAGTGCTGTCACAATCCTGAAAGACCTTGCAGTCCTGGTGAACAGCAGGTTCTGCATGGGGCAGCAGTGTGCCCCTGTGGCCAAGAGAGCCAATGCCATCCTGGAATGCCAGCACGTTTAGGGAGGTTCTTCTCCCCCTCTACTCTGCCCTGGTGAGACCACACCTGGAATACTTTGCCCAGTTTTGAGATTCCTAGCTCAAGAGAGACACCTGCTGAAAAGGTGTCCAGCGGAGAGCCACGAGAATGACTGGGGGACTGAGTGCCCTACAGAGAGAAACTGAGAGCCCTAGAGCTGTGTAGTCTGGAGAAGAGAAGACTCAGGAGATCTGATCAGTGTGTACAAATATCTGAGGGGTGGGTGTCAAGCAGAGGGGGCCAATCTCTTCACTGGTCAGCAGCCATAAGACAAGGAGCAGTGGCTACAAACTTGAACATAGAAGGTTTCACCTCAGCATGAGGAGAAAGTTCTCTGCGGTGAAGGTGACAGAGCCCTGGAACAGGCTACTCAGAGAGGTTGTGGAGTCTCCTTCTCTGGAGACTGAAAACCCTCCTGGTTGTATTCCTATGTGAACTATTCTAGGTGATCCTGCCTTGGCAGAGAGGTTGGACTCGATCTCTGGAGATCCCTTCCAACCTCTAAAGTTGTATGATTCTGTGAAAGCCAGCATGTAGCATCCTCCCAGACCACGCTTGTGTACATCTCCTTGAAACAGTGTGCAAGGGTGCACCGAAACTGGATAGTAGATTGCATTTCTGCAGTGCTACTCAGCTCTCAAAGTGGGTTGCTTGAAGGATGCTTGAAAAGGAGAAGTTAACTTTGCCAGAGAAAGCTCTGCTGGGGCTTTGGAGGTAGGCTTGTACTCCAGGTACACAAAGTATGGAGGAAAACCTGTGTGAGGCTGAGAGAGTGCATAGGAATAAATTGTGAATGTGTCCTTTATTTGTAGTGCTGCTTCACTTACATTCACCCTCAGTTGCTACCCACCTGACAGATGAATTGTATGGTAGATAATTAATTTGTAGATTTACTCCTTGGCAATTACATTATCATTTTGCAGTGCTTTGAGTTTGAAGAGGAGGTTCTGTCCACAGTTTGTAGGAAGACAGGGAAGTCCCACCAGTAAGAGAAAATGGTTGAGATTGAGTGGAGAGAGTGCACTGCAGCTGTGTGATGGTCAAGTACTGGAGATCTGAAGAGTCTAGCTCAGTTCCTTGGCCTTGTTCAGAGTTAAGCCCATGTCTTTTCCCTCTTGGAAACTCAGTTGCTTCCCTGCTGTCAGATTATTTCCTCTCAAATCCCATGCACAGGTGGTGGTATGTTGGACCCTGGTACGAGGGAATTTATGTTTCCAGTTGATGAATTTTTCACTTGTTGCTGTTTCCAAACTTCAAGCCAGCAGGCAGGAGTCAACACGTTCATAACAGTTTGTGCTTTTGGTTATGTTTTTTTGACTTTCCCCTTCTCAGGTCAAGGGTAAAACCTCTCAGCTCTTTGAAGAAACTGTCTAGAGACTCCATGATGTCAGTTGAACATTTTTCTGGCATGAGCATGCTGTCAGGTCAAGAAAAGAGCATTTCCAGTGCAGATGAATTCACAGACACAGCCTCAGCCCAGGAGCTTCTACCAGAGTGTCTGTTGGCACAGTTGAAACTGGAGAAAATGGAAAGCAGGAGGTAAGCTCCCAGAGCAACATCCTCTCCTTGCAGCTCTGGGCCAGGGTCATAAATTCTAACCTGTATGTAGTAGGAAGTTGAAGCCCAGCAGTGCTAGGAAGCAGCCTAGATGCTCTCTGATTTCATCTAATTTTATCAAGCACATGAGTGCAGTGCAGATGCCTGCTAGCACCTACTTACATCACAGGATCTGTCCAGTGGTAACATTTGGACCTTTGAGGAACGGTTGGAAACTCTGTGGACAACGAAGCCACCAAAAGTAAAGCAGTACAGTGCCTGCAGCAGTCTTGTGTCCTGCAGTATCACAGATGCCTATCAGATCCACTTTAGGATGTCAGTTTTGGTGCTTGTAGCAATACAGATCACAAAGCTGAAGAGCTTTTGTAGCTGGCCCAAGGGTTTCTTGCCTCCTCTGCTTTTGCCATCAGTTGAGTGTCTTCAGCCTGTGTGGCTCTTTCCTGTATCATAGCCTCCTAGGATGGATTCTCGTCATAGCAGTAGAGTTATGTCAGACTGTGTTGGAAATGACTGAACATCAGATCCTTCTTGCAGACACTCGTGAACCAAAGCTCTTGTTTAACTTGCTGGTGACAAGAACAAAGCCAGGCTGCAGTCTGACTGCTGCTTTTGATCTTTCTTATCCAGGTTTGAAGAACAGTTGCACCAGTGTCTAGTTGATGACATTGAGCCCCTGGGTGATTTTGTAGGTCTTCCTCTCTACCTTCCCCAGGCTCTGATCTCTACTCCAAATGTCAGCTGTCCACTGATGAAGAGTACTGTGTCTTCTGCTAAAGGGGTAAGAAATTGTGGGACCAAGAATTGACTGTGGTTCCAGGGAGTACAGTTGCCAGACCTGCTGTAGTTGTAGGCAAGTTACCCCAGCAGTGTGAATTACCTTGGTGTAGTGTTGCATAGACTTGGGGAATAAAGATTGGAAAAACTGTGTCTTGAAAATAACTTTTCCAGGGAGGGGAATGCTTTCTGCACATCTGGAGTAGGAGTTCTTCACAGGTATTAACATTTCCTGTAGTCATAACAGCATCTGTTGTGGTGGTGCACTTCAGCTTAGGGAATTGCTGTTGTGGGTCAGTTTCCCCAGTTAAAGGAAGTCTAGAGACAGGAATAGAAGGATGTGCTGGTTTTGCCCTGTCTCCACAGGAGTGGGAGCTGCTCAACCTCCCTGGTTCTTAGAAGTCAGAACAGCCATCAAACTGAGCTCTTTGTTAGTACTGGGTAATGCTGCTTTGTCAGTCTCATCTCTCTTCTGCCTAGGCTGAGAGTCAAGAGGGATCCAAACTTTTGGTGGAAGAGCTAAGCCCTACGCTGTCAGACAGACTGAAACACTTGCAACAACTACTCAGAGCAAACAAGGAGGGTGAAGTTGCCTCTGAACTCCACCTCTCTGCTCTGGTCGACATGGTCAATATTTGAGCAGAGGTATGTGTACAGACTCAGAACTGACCAATCCACATCTGAATAATTGAACTGATGAGGTCTGGAGGCACATTCCAGAAAAAGCAGCTGTTCTCCTGGGAGAAGACCACAGAGTAGATATGGGGCCTGGGTCCTTCTTGTGTGGCATGCCATTGCTTACTGTGTCCCTTTGGCTCACTGCTGCTGAGGTTGGGCTGGTCGGAGGCTCTCTTCTGCTTCTTGGGCATGGAGAGAAGTCACATGCTTTTCTAGGGAGGCCTTAAGTTGACACTTAGTGGTGATTTTTCTTTCTACCAGCTCTCATTGTGTGTAAACATCACTAAGGGAGAACTATAAGGTAACAGGGGCCCCTGAAAATGCTGTGACTTTCATAGACACAAGTCCCTGAGATGATGTTCCAGCGTTGTGCGTGCTTGCTTCATGCAGAAGCTACCTTGCAGCAGTGCTGTGGTTGTTGCTGGTTTGCTACCCAGGATTGTCAATATTGTTGTTCTTGAGCTGGTGCAACATTTGGTTCTGTTTTGTACTTCCTGGTGCTCACTGCAGATTCAAAAGACATTTTGTGCTGCTGGCACAGGTTTATTGTATCGAATAGTCATGGTATTCAAACCAGATGAGTTGCTTATTGTACAGGTTAATCATCATGCTAGAAACCAGGACACTTTCTCCAGTCTTCAGTAAACAGCTCTGGAAAAATAGTTTTCCTTTTTTTTGGAGAAGCAGAGTACCTGTATCCTCAGTGGCTTTGGAAGATGAAAACCTGTGATTTTTAGTTCAATACTGATCCCTAGTAACTACTACAAAGATATGCTTCATGTCTGTGGTACCCCTGTACGAAGATTTTTGGTAATGGCACTGTTTGTTGTTTTATCTCAAACTTCTGTCTGGAGAAACAAAATTAATGATTATCTTGCCTACCAGCGACCAGTTGTCCAAGTCCTCATATCATTCTAAATTCCCAGTCCAAAACCATCAGCCACCTTCCACAGAAGGAATTTTGTGGTTGCTCTGAGTTTGTTTTTTGGGTTTTTTTTAATAGCATTTGTGTTATTTCTCTTAAACCTAGACTAGAGACAGTAGTTTATTTCAACTTGGTATGAAATTAAACTGAAAGTAAATGATTTGAGACCATTCATCTACTTCTTGGAGGCTGAATTGTGTTAATTGCCTCTGCTTGCAAAGTGAAGCTGGCGTGCCTGCTGGCTTCACCCAAGTGCTGCTGTTCTTGGTTTACCTGGGATTCAGCTGTAAAAGCCCAAGGGCACTCTGGGAGGTGGGCCACACCATCTCCTGTATTTACATGTACTTAGTGTTTTCTACCTAATAAATTTTTAGTTCCCTGCTGTGTGCTGTTGCCTTACTCCTATGCAGGAGCTCCTGCTACAGCATGCCCTCGCTATGCTGCCTGCTTCATTCCATGGGTTGTCTGTAGTAAACCATCCATGCTTGCCAGGTCGCTGGAGAGGGGCAGTGCTGTGGCTCCTACCCTCGGCGTGCGGTGGAGGCTGGTGTCGCTACCCGGCACCCCCCTAGCCCTATGTCTCAGGAACGCGGTGAGAGTTCGGAGCCAGCAAAAGCTCCGACGAGGGTGGGATTCGAACCCACGCGTGCAGAGCACAATGGATTAGCAGTCCATCGCCTTCACCACTCGGCCACCTCGTCCTGCCCTGCGCCACCTGCGGCCCCGCCCCTCTCGCCGCGGCTGGCCCCGCCTCCATATGCCCGCTGCCGGGGGGGCTCCAGTGTCGCTCTCTTAGCGCCGCGGGCAGCGCCAGTTTCATCAATTAAAGATCCCCAGTTCGAGCCTCGGACAGTACAGAGCTTTTGCCGCCCTGCCTGGGGTGGGGGTGCTTGGCCGCCACATGGCGGCGGCACCCTATCCCTCTTCTTGCGGGGCCACGACAGAGAGAAGCGGCCACCGGGGCATGGCGCTGGGCTCACTAGAGAGCCCCGTCAAGCTGCCGTGGGGCTGTGCGGGGCAGCAAAATGGTAGCCTGGGCCTCGCTCACAGCCCGGTGGAGTGGCAAAAAAAAAAACAAAAAAACCCGAACAAAACAAAACTTTGCCCTCTCTGAGGCTCGAACTCAGGACCTTCAGATTATGAGACTGACGCGCTGCCTACTGCGCTAAGAGGGCTACAGTTACAGTGTCCTCTGTGGCTCCTTCAGCGAGCGAGCGGGACCTCAGAGTGGCGGGTGGGATAGTGGTGGCCCGCCGGCAGGCTAGCAGCGGGCCCCGAGGCTGGCCCTGAGCTATCCGGATCTCACCGGCAGCAGACAGTGGGCCCCCAGAGGGTGTCAGCGAGGGGCGGGGCCGCAATGGTTAGGGAGCAGGACGAGGTGGCCGAGTGGTGAAGGCGATGGACTGCTAATCCATTGTGCTCTGCACGCGTGGGTTCGAATCCCACCTTCGTCGGCGCTTTTGCTGCAGCGCGGAGGGGCTAGGGACAGCCCGGGCTGGCGCGTCTCTGCGGCCGCGGCTGGCTCACATTTCCAGCGGCGTCTGAGTCTCGAAGTGGATGCAGCAGGAAGTGCCCGATTCACCATGGCAACTGCATCCTGCCAAGGGACACCTGTGCCCCCACCATAGAGGGAAGAGAAACTTGGGAAAAGAAACCTACGAGCCTGGACAGGAGAAATGGAAGAAGCATCTAAAAGGGAAGCCAGGTGTTGGTGTGGAGGTGACTGGAAGTCTCTTATGCAAGACTCATGGCAAAAAAACCCAAAACACTCAGAAATCCTTAAAAGAGCTACTGCTGCAGAGAGCAGCCGTTAGAGATGATCATGCCCAGAAAGAGAAGGGTTCAGCTGAAAGGCAAACTGGGACAGATGAAGCCTGAGGCTGTGATAATGCAAATATCTTGGGAAGTAAGGGCAGAGAAGGAGGGAAGGGATTCCTGTCAGAGATGTCAGCAGCTGTACCTGTTCATCTCATCTGCAAGAAGGAAAGAGCAAAAGTCAGTGCAAATCCTATCTTGCACATGGCCAGAGGGAGAAGAAGCCCCACACTGCTCTGAGCCTCGGCAGACATTGGCACCCAAACAAAGCACTAATGGGTGAACTCTCTGCATCCCTCCTGGCAGGGGAATCAGTCCTCATCTGCAGCTAATCACAGCCTTTCAACAAGTAGTCCCAGGCAACCTGGGAATGTAATGGAGATGCTGTGAGGTCTCTGCTGACAGCCTTACAGAATCATAGAATCAACCAAGTTGGAAGACACCTCCGAGATCATCTAGTCCAACCTATCACCCAGCCCTATCCAATCCAAGCCAGCAGTGTGCACTTGCAGCCCAGAGAGCCAACCAGATCCTGGGCTGCAGCAGGAGAAGTGTGGCCAGCAGGTCGAGGGAGGTGATTCTCCTCCTTGTGGCCGTTTGAGCTGATTTTTCTAGTTCAGACATAGAGGAGAGGTGAACGTTCCAGGGATAGGCCACAGAATGGCAACAATAAGTCAATATCATTTCATTGGAGCATCAGGAGCTTAATGTCTGGAAGCACAGCTTGTTCTCCCCCTTGCTGGCTTCTGCTGCTCTGAGCTACGCCTGCCTATCTTCCCCAGCTGCTGTTTTTGGCTGCTGCTGCTGCTTCTGCTGCTTTGCCACCGCTTGACCCCTCCCCCACCTCCCTTAAGGTTATTGTATTTTGAGTTTTTTTTCTTCTCTAGTAATCATTTCTCTTTTAAATACAATTTCATCTTTCCCTGACTTCAAAACAAGAAGTCTGTGTTGTGGTGAGTTTATTCTCCCAGGGCAGGGGGGGATTCACCCTAACCCAGGACACTACTCCCCTCTGGTGAGACCCCACCTGGAGTACTGCATCCAGTTCTGGAGCCCCCATTACAAGAAGGATGTGGATGTGCTGGAGTGTGTCCAGAGAAGGGCCACTGGGATGATCAGAGGGCTGTCCTATGAGGACAGACTGAAAGAGTTGGGGCTGTTCATTCTAGAAAAGAGGAGGCTCCCAGGTGACCTTATTGTGGCATTTCAGTATCTGAAGGGGGCCTACAAAAGAGCTGAGGAGGGACTTTTCAGGCACTCAGGGAGTGACAGGACTAAAGGGAATGGAGAGAAGCTGGAGATGGATAGGTATGGTCTGGAGGTGAGGAGGAAGTTCTTCACCATGACAACCTGGAATGGGTTGCCCAGGCAGGTGGTTGAGGCCTCATCCCTGGAAGTGTTTAAATCCAGGCTGAATGAGGCCCTGGCCAGCCTGATCTAGGGTAGAGTGTCCCTGCCCATGGCAGGGGAGGTGGAACTAGATGATCCTTGTGGTCCCTTCCAACCCTGACTGATTCTATGATTCTATGATTCTAACTGGACCATGGCACTAAGTGCCCCATCCAGTCTTTTCTTCAACACCCCCAGGGACGGTGACTCCACCACCTCCCTGGGCAGCCCATTCCAATGCCAATCACTCTCTCTGACAACAACTTCCTCCTAACATCCAGCCTAGACCTCCCCTGGCACAGCTTGAGACTGTGTCCCCTTCTTCTGTTGCTGCTTGCCTGGCAGCAGAGCCCAACCCCACCTGGCTACAGCCTCCCTTCAGGTAGTTGTAGACAGCAATGAGGTCACCCCCAGGCCTTCTCTTCTCCAGGCTGCACACCCCCAGCTCCCTCAGCCTCTCCTCACAGGGCTGTGCTCCAGGCCTCTCACCAGCTTCATCTCCGTTCTCTGGACACGTTCCAGCACCTCAACATCTCTCTTGAATGGAGGAGCCCAGAACTGGACACAGCACTCCAGGTGTGGCCTAAGCAGTGCTGAGCACAGGGGCAGAATAACCTCCCTTGTCCTGCTGGCCACACTGCTCCTGAGCCAGCCCAGGATGCCACTGGCTCT
Organism: Tricholaema leucomelas; assembly: GCA_013400475.1. Taxonomy (NCBI): domain Eukaryota; kingdom Metazoa; phylum Chordata; class Aves; order Piciformes; family Lybiidae; genus Tricholaema lacrymosa; species Tricholaema leucomelas. The sequence goes on from WAAF01005523.1 coordinate 129,949, forward strand.
GCTGCCCACCTGGGCACACTGATGGCTCATGTTCAGGTACTATCTACGAGCACCCCCAGTTCCCTTTCTTCCCAGCTGCTCTCCAGCCACTCTGTCCCCTGCCTGTAGCACTGCTTGGAGTTGTTGCGGGCAAAGTGTAGAACCCTGCGCTTAACCTTGTTAAATCTCCTCCCCCTGTTCACTCAGAATTGAGCTTGTTTTGCATGTTAATCCCAAATCGTTGCAATGCCTCTGCTGACACTGCCCCCTGCCGACGGGCCAAGGCACCTCTTTATTGACAATGCAGAGGAGGTAGTTGCTAACATGACACAGCTGAGACACTGCTGGCATCCAGGAGGGCAGAAAGCAAAGCACAGCCCAGAGGGTGCTCACAGCTGTAGCCTGCAGGTAGCTCAGGGCTGCAGGGTCCAGATGTGTCAGGATCTGTTCTACTATCACAGACAGCAAGCTGTAATGGAGCCAGGAGAAAAGCTGGCAGAGACTCCAGCCAGGGGTCCTGCTAACACTAGCACCTGGGGACCTCTTCTTGTAGCATCCCCAGAGCCACCACCCAGGGATACTCTTGTACAGGGCTTTGCTAGCATTGTCCCAGAGAGTGACCTGTTCCATTCCTCTAACCAGTACTGCTCCACAAACTCTCCCTCACTGCACAGGCAGCACTCAGTCATGTCTCCTCCATGCCAGTCCTTGTCAGAGAGCAGCAGTTCCCAGCCTTACGTGTGTCTGGCCCGGGCCTGGCGGTGGATTTGCAGGCAGGCTGTGGAGCAGAAGGAGAAGTCAAGATAATGGAAAGGGATCCGGCCCAGCAGGGACTCTCCACAGTGCCAGCAGCGACTGCAAGAAGAAGCAGAGAAGATCCTCAGTGAAGGAGACACTGGTGAGAGTGCTAGAGAAAGCCAGAATTGACTGGGTTGGGACATGGGACATGAGACACCAGCAGCAGGAGGAAGCTGGAGCTGCTCTAGTCCTTGACACCTGATGTGCTCAGCCAGCAGCTTGGCCAGGACTTGCTCTCTGCAGGTGATACTGCTTGGAAGTGTGGTGTGAGGCATTTCAAGGCAGGCTGAAGATGGAGGAATCTGACCCCATACAAGGCCCTGCCCCTACTCAGATGAGCACTGGGAGGGCTGGCTGCCCACAAGCCTGGAGGGTGACACAGGGAAAAGGGACGCGGGATGTGCAGTCAGGGGTCGGAGCAGGTGGCGGCTGTCTGGCTGTGGGACTGGCTGCAACTAGACCAAGTTGTCCTGTGCAGAGTATTTCAGGGTGGCAGGGCAAGAGAGGAGAAAGCTTTTACACAGGCACGACTGGGAACTGACTGTACAGGAATAGCTTTAGACTGGAAGTGAGAAATGGAACAAGAAGGGCAGGGAACGACTGTGCTGGGACAGTTAGTCTGTGGAGCCATGCTGCTGTTACCTGATGTTGGTGAGAGTTGTGCTGGCATCCCGCAGCTGTGCGGCCAGCCTCTGCTCTGCAGCCAGGGCTCTCTGGAGAGCAGAGACACAGCTCAGCCCCAGCAGCCCCTGGGAGCTGCTGTGCCCAGAGCCCACATCAGTTGGGCTGTGTCCCCTTCCCCACGCATGGCCTCACCTTCTCCCTGTCAGACAGGGCTGCGAACCGCTGCTTCTCCTTCTGCTCCTGCTCCTGGCACCGCCGCTCCTCCCGCTGCGCCTGCTCCCGCTGCTTCCGCTGGGCTTTCTGGGCCCGCTTCTTCTCCAGCCGTTTGGCCTCCATCTCCTGCGTCAGGGGCCCTGGCACCTAGGGGCAGTCAGCACCTCCCACTGAGCGCAGGGCAGTGGCACAAGTGGGCGAGAGGCACTTTGCTGTGGGCTCCCTCAGCACCCAGAAGGCGACGGCAGACAGTGGGCACCCACCTTGGCGCGGTGATAGTCGTACTTGTCTGGGTGGTCCACCATGAACTTGCGGAAGGCGTTGCGGGTCACTTTGTCAGCGGAGACACAGTAGGGGGTCCTGTCCTGCCTGTCTCTGTGAGACAAGGAAGACCAGTTAACCCTGACATCTGACTGCCTATGTCCCACTGGAGTCCAGGGGGATCCTAGGGATGTCTCATGAGCACTACAGGCCAGAGGATCACAGCCAAAGAAGCAAAAGTTGCTCATCTCCACAACAGAACTCCCCAAATCCTCCCTTGCTTATGTCTCAAATGTCCTGCAAAGGGTGGTCACATCCCCACTCTCTGAACTGCCTATCAAGAAACCTGGGAGCACTCTGGGGCATTGCCTCTGTGCCAGACCGGGCAGGCTGAGAATGGTAATTCAGCTCTTAGGCCTCCCCTAATCTCGCTTCAGAGACACCAAGCCCAGCTGCCTCACGACAAAGCTTGCACCAGTCTCCTGTGATCAAGACAGAAAGCAGTTGCTGGACTTCTACAGCAGAGGCTCAACCACTGAGTGCCCTATGGCCATACCTGAGAGCAGGGTCTGCACCTGCCTCCAGCAGCAGACACACAGCCTTGGCCTTCCCTGCCTGTGCTGCCACATGAAGCAGGGTGCAGCCACCTTCATCCATGGGCTGGTTGAGCAGAGAGTATGATGCATCCAGGGGCTGGTTGCCCTCCCCATCCTTTCTGTCTGCCAGCAGACCTCCACTCTCTGGCACACCCAGGAGGTGTGACAACGTCCCCACATCCCCTGTTTTACAGGCAGTGAAGAGGGCGTTGCGGAGCTGGGTCTGAGGGTCACCTATGAGGGAAGAACAGAAAAGGAGTCTGACAAGGCAGACTGAGCAGAGCAGTGCTCTGGTCTGACAAGGTGTGATGGGATAACACACTTCAATTTTGAAGGCACCACGACTGCAGTATGGTATTGAGTATCAGCAGCAGGTTCAACTCAACCCATGGCACTAGGAGAAACATACAGCCCGCGTAAAGCACTGTCCTGCTAGCTGGATTTGGGCACTGCAGGATCTCCAGCACCTTCATGGTCTAGTTGGTTGGACAGGGCTGGGTGATAGGTTGGACTGGATGAGCTTGGAGGTCTTTTCCAACCTGGATGATTCTACGATTCAGAGTCTATGACAAGATGCCAGGGCTTTGCTGGGCACTGCCACCAGTAGTCAAGCCCTCTCAGGAGGTGAAATCCACTCCAATGCCCCTGCTCCAGGACACCTGCCTCAGCCACGTGCTGCCTGCTCTGAACACAGAGCTCACTCAAAGGCCTGTGGCTGCACTACACTGCTCTGGACACCTGCATGACAACATGATCTTCACCCTGCTGGAAAGCCATCAGCAGAGCAGGCAACCACACCACCAGCTCCTGGCCTCACTTACCTCCATTGTCCCAAGGAAGAGGCTGAGGCCCAGCCTCCCCCTGCAGCTCTATTGCCAGCTCTGGGCCAGGCTGCCCATGTTGGCTACCACAGCACCGCATCTCTTCAGCACGGGGCCCTGCACAGGGAGCACACGGTGAGGAAGAGGGGCAGGACCACCTGGCACCCCAGCCATTAAGGCAGGACCCTTCCCCAGTGCCTTCCTACACCGTCCCTGGTCAGTTCTTCCCCCCTCACCTTTCTCTACTTTCTTGTTCCT
>WAAF01005524.1:0-11115 GCA_013400475.1 Tricholaema leucomelas
AATAATGAACACAGGCAATGTGGGGGAGCCCAAGCACGTTTTTTACCTGTGTGCCCCCATTTATTAAATGTGGGCTGAGATTAATGGCCCCCTGGCCACTAGAATGACCAGTCAAGTTGGCAGTCAGCCAAACCTTACCATAATAGGCAAAAGCCACAGGCCTGGACCTCTGAAATATGGGAATCACATGGGCCTTACACTAGGCAGGCATGAGCTGAGAGTGTGGGTGCTTACACAATGACCTTATACAATCAGGGGCCCTGAGCAGGCCAGACTTCATGGCACCAGGTCTGTTGTGCCCCTTTGTGCTTGTTATGTGTTTACCTCTGGTTATGGGCAGAAAATCATGTCCAGGCAGGGCAAGGCATAAATAAGCCTGGTTTTGGGCCTACGGACCCTCCACCACATAAGGTTTTACATTTTTCAGCTCCATATTGCTAATTTCCTTACCCAGGTCTGATTTCTCTAATTTGCCAAATGATTTTCTAAGAAATGCTTTGCAGATGTGCATAGAAGCCATAGCAGATGGTTTAAGAGAACACACTGGTTCTGAACAGGAAGAAAGAGTAGATTTCTTTCTATCATCAGCACTGCATGACTGTTTTCAAAGTATAATAAAAGATACAGATGTGCTTTTGATGTTCATTTGAATGGAGCATTTTTCTTCCAAATTATTTTCTTCTAAAGTCGAAGTACTGAGTCCCATTCTTTTAACTTTGGGTCTATTGCACAGCTGTATGAGAAACGTAGAGGTTTAAGTGCCTGCAGTCCCATAGATTAACTCCACACTGCTGCAGGTTTTATCACACCAAAGAGGTACAAACTGGAATGCCTTACTTGTTTACATGTACTAAAGAAACAAAAGCCAGCCAAGCCTTCAGTACGCTCAAGTAAGAAAGGCTGTTCATAGTCCAGGAAATAGTGAAAATGAAGTGATTAACGAAATATTTCTCATCTACTACAACGTTCTTTCAAGAAATTGTTAACTGGCTATGCTAGTTTGAAACTAGCTGGAACATTTTTGTGAGAAGAATTAGATTATAGGCTGTGAAAACTAACAAAATGGTGATGTCTACTTCACTCATAGGCTTGCTGAGATGTATAAAAACAAGAACATAAATGTAGATAAGGCAGTTGCTCACTCTGGCTCTGGCTGCCTCCCTTCTCTCTCTAACCTGCTGTCTGTGTAACTAATCCATCTGCTTCCTAACCCCTCTGGCCAATTCTCCAAACTCACCTTGAATGTAAGGCAAAGTCTGGGATAAGGCAGAGGGGTGGAAAGGAGGTGGAAGGGTGGTTAAGGGCCCCTCCTGGGGACTCTGTTTTCTGGGAAGGCATTTGTGTTTCTGTATTACTTTTTTTTAACTTGTATATTTCTCTGTGAAGCTGTATATATTGTAAATACCTGCTTATATACTGTGCTAAGCTGTAAATAGAACGTTTCACCTTAATTTTCAGCTCAGCTGAGTCTAGTCTGGGTGATTTCATAGGAGTGGGGCAGGGGGGACAGGTAACACTCAAACCATCACACTGCCACATAATAAACCATCCCTCCATGCTTAGTCTTTGGAATGATGTGGGGACATGTGTTCTGTGTCTAGGTGGAAAAGACATAGCACCCAGGATCACAGAGTCGCAGGATCACAGGATGTTAGGGGTTGGAAGGGATCCAAAGAGATCATTGAGTTCAACACCCCTGCCAGAGCAGGACCATACAATCTAGCTCAGGTCACAGAGGAACACATCCAGACAGGCCTTGAAAGTCTCCAGAGAAAGAGACCTCTCTGGGGAGCCTGTTCCAGTGCTCTGTGACCCTTGCAGTCATGAATGTTCCTCTTGTGTTGAGGCAGAACCTCCTGTGCTGCAGCTTCCATCCATTGCTCTTTGTCCTACCACAGGGAGCAAGTGAGCAGAGCCTATCACTCCACTCCTGACCCCCAGCCTCAGATATTTATAAACCTTTATTAGATCCCCTCTCAGTCTTCTCTTTTTCAGACTAAAAAGCCCCAGGTCCCACAGCCTCTCTTCATCGGGCAGTGTTCCAGTCCCCTAATCATCTTGGTAGTTCTCTGTTGAACCCTCTCCAGCAGATTCTTGTCCCTCTTAAACTGGGGAGCCCAAAACTGAACACAGTACTCAACATGGGGTCTCACCAGAGCAGAGTAAAACCTACTGATTTAGCCCATGCATGTACCTTATTGTTGTGGAAAGATCAGGAGAAGCTGCTGAGCAGCACTGCTTTTTTGAATCCAGTGTATTTCCATGCCTATGAGCTGACACACAGAACAGGGAAATAAGCTCCCCAGTTTCCTCCTGTGTTTACTTTTGGGAGGAATCCAGGTGTTTGACATTGCCAGCACTCATGTCAAGGCCCAGCACTAAGGTCTGGGTAAATTCTTCCACAGTTGTGTGGAGGGAGAATTCTTCTGCCCTTCAGAGCCAGTCACAGCTACATTTCTAAATTCATAACTGGAACATAATTCACACAGCAATTTACATGCACCAAGAGATTATGTGGCCTCACTCTGGAATGCTGCACCACAAAGGAAGTTTCCATAGTTATTTAAAGCAAGCAAGCTTTCCCCAGCTAATAAAGAAATTTAATCTTCTTATCCCTATATGGAAGCAGTCTTTGTTTATATATTTTTTGTAAATTAAAATCCCCTTGCAATGTCCTATCTTCTCACCAGTAAGTTTCATGGGGCTTTTATTTTTTCTGGTTTGGCAGAGGAAATTATGAAAGAATGTGAAAAACTTTTGTGAGGTGTTTATTACCAATTACCAGATAACAGAAACCAGCAAAGCTGATGCAGAAATAAAACAAACAAACAAACAAACAACAACAAAAAAAACCCACAACTTATCTCTAGATTTTTAATTATATTTTTCTTTTCTCATGAGAAACCCTGTAAGAGAAGGACAAAAAGGAAGCAGTCTGCATGGTTTCTCAGATGGTTCCAGTGAGGATGAAAGAATTCTTTTTCTACTCCCCTTCCTTACTGAACTATCAGAGAATCTGACTCTTGTATCTTGTGAGCTGTGCCAATGTCACAGAGAATCAGAAATTAGATGTATTCTTCAGGAAAAGAATTAGTCCCAAGCTTAGAAGGCTTCCTCCACTAACTGTTCATGAAGACCAAAGCACAGCCAAGGCAATAGCTGTTAGGCTACCAGCCTGACAGACAGCAAACAAGAGGATGCTGGTTCTTGATAGACTCCTTTTGTAACTGGGTCAGAAGGGTGTTAACAGGGGAAGAACTGCACAGATCAAAGGCTACATCCCCCCCCAAAAAATCTTCCTTGTAATGCCTTTTATACTGGTTTGTCAATGAATTTGAGAGATAGGTTGCAAGTTATGAAATCTGAATATCTCTGGGACATTTTTGCTAGGAGTTGTCATGAATGCTGTGTTTGCATACAGTGTCCTAATCAGTGTTCCCATTACAGCTACAGGAGGAAGAATTGAATGTTACTCCCTCAACAGCAAATTATAGCCTTCAAATCCTTGATCACACATCTCTTCTTGGAGATTCTTGTCACATCTCAGCGCTATTTCAAGTAAGGAAAAACACCTTTTGTGTAGATGAAATGATATCTGATTTATGATAAAATGCTAACATTGAAGAACACTCAAAAAATGCCTCAAGGATGATGAGTCCAAAGTGCTTGTGGATGGCTACACAACTGCAGATGTATTATCAAGTTATGGACAGTACTGATACAAAAATATCATCTCTTTTATCAATGTTTTACCTTCAGTCTTTTGGGAGTTTAATGTCAAATAGCTATAAACTCAAAGATCCTGTGCAGGAAACTAGTCAATTTTGGAGATTTTTGCAGCATTGAATAAGAAGCAGAGAAACCAAAATCAATCTCAGTTGACAATGATACCTTTATACATAAAGAAGGTTAAGTGAGATACTAATTGTTAGGCTTGCTAAGGGGGAAATAGCAGCACTGAATTATTATTGCATTATATGGACATTTTATTTCACATGCCAAGGTTTGAGCACAGCTGAATTCCCTGTTGTGAAAGCATGCAGAAGGCAGATTTTACTTCCCGAGAGTTTTACTGGAAGTAATAAAAATTTTAGCTTGAGATCCAAACTGTATTTTATTTTCAGAAGCCCATATGTATTCCCTATGACATCCATAGCCACCCTTTTTGCCCTAAGGGAAAGAGGTCATAAGGCATCATTAAAAATAGTCACCCCAAACTTCTAAGGTCTGCAATTCATTAAGAAATGATCCTTCATCATGAATTTCCTCAGATGTGGTAACTTATGTATTTTTTACTATTCCCCCCCACGTTATTCCAGTCTCCATAGTTCAGAAAACTTACTTCTCTACTGTGCTTTGTGTCTTCATCAAACATTAATTGAGTCAACCAATATTAGCAGAAATAAGCCATCTTTATGTTAAGCTTTTTGGGGACTCATTTGATATCTGTTTGCTAAAGAAACAAGACCGAACTCATTCATCTAAGCTTTCCTTCTCCCATCACACTTGCAAAGAGTATCCCTTTGCCTATTTCCAGCAGTCGTGAGAGGCTTCTTATTCATTGACCATTTGGATAGAAAGAAAGATTGTTGAGTTACCATCTAATGAGTGCAAATGATAATGAGAAAGAAAAACAAAGCAGATATGGAGCAGAAAGACTAATGCAATCAAATGATTGTTGCTGGATGTTGAGCTATGCATTTCAGTCACTTGAAGAGCTGTAGTATCAGATCTGTGAGGAAATAGAGGAATCACAGCCCTGGTGGATCATGGGGGGGAGCTGGAAATACTGACAACTAGAAAAAAGGTGGGAAGCCAGTATGTGGGTTGGTGTGATCAAAGACACTTGGTTCCCCTTGTAAGCTCCTCAACAGGAAGCAGCTGCAACTGGGAACATTCCTAGAGGAAGGCTGCTTCCAAAAAGGAGAGTGCTTTGGTGAACAAAGTACTCATTTAATCATTCCTGATGAGCCTCCAGTGCTCGCTGGGGAAATGAAGTATAGTGGATACCTTCCCCCAGCCTTGGCTTACATTTGTTATCTGGACATTTCTGAAGGGTGAGGGTGGTGTGACTTGCACATCACTCTTCAAAAGGAGAAGATGGCAGAAGAAGAGCATCAAAGGTTTTCAGAGCTATCTCCCAGAACCTCCATGGGAGGACTGTCTCCTCTTCCTGCAGATTCCACTATACCCAGGGAGGAAGCAAGCACTTCAAAACCATCAAGTTTTCTCAAAACTTTAAAGTTTTCTCAAAAAAGTTTGCCTTTATAAAGTCAAATTTTCAGTTTCTTTCTATTCCAGAATTACTTTTCTGTCATAGCATTATGCTATTCCTCCTCACAAAGAAAAATAATCTGAAAAGTGTTAGCAGTACTGCTGTCAGAGCTATTGTTTTACCTCTCAGACATCTCATCAGTATTCCTGAAAGCAGAGACATTGTGTCATAGAGGTATTATAAAATGCACCAACCTTTCAAGGGAAAGGTGTCAGAATGTGAAATGTACAAACATGGGAACTTTCAAAGTTGTGTGTTGGATTGGTGTTTTGGGGTTGTTTTCTTTTGTGTGGGTTGTTTGTTTTTTTTTTTTGGTGTGGTTTTGTTTTTTTTTTTCCTTTAAACTATCTTCTCTCACCAATTCGTCTTGCATACAGTTCTTGGGTAAGCCACCTTTTTGTTGGTATTTTTATTCCCCCCACATACTCCCAATAACTCTATGTACCTATCAATCTGTGCACAGTGTCTAATGTATGGCAATGATTCAAATTTTTTTGTACACAGCTTTCAATTATTCACTGCTTGCTGTCAAGACTAATGCATGCCTATCAGTTTCTATCAATGTGCAGTGGATGAACATGACATTGCATCTTTCCCCCATGTCACCAGGGTCAGTATGTAATAAAAGCTTGGAGTTCAGGCTGAATCATAGCACTCTGGGCTCAGATACACATGAAGCTGCTTAGAGGGAGGAGCCAGGGACTCTTTCACAGCGGTGCCACAGCGTGCTGCATATGCTTTATTCCTTGGACACAAAGTAAAGGTTTGATAAATTTATTTGGGGCACATTAGACCCAGGTAGAGTGTCCTTGGTGTAAAGGGTGTGCTTTGAGTATGCTTTGTTCTAGCTCAGCCACAAGAACAATACTTTCCTTAAACCTGATGCTTTTCCTCTGGTAACTAAAATACTTTTCACTTATTATCTCACAGGCGTTTTGCACCTCTGCTGTAAGCTCATTCTGTTGACTTGCAGTAAGCAATGGCTGGTCTGTCACATTTTCAAATTATAATTAAATTAACATCAGATTTCTTTGTAAGAAATCTTCCCAGTTCAGTCTTATTACATCGAGCTAGCATAGATTGAGGACGCTCACATAGGTACAATTTCAAACAACAACCTATCAATGTATCAACTTCCCTCCATTAATTTGCTGCAATGTTTCTCTCCATTGAGTAAAACCAATATGGATTGCAGAGATTATCACTGCTATGTTGACAACTTCTTTGATAAAGAGTGTACAGTTTAATAACTGACATTCCAATTATAAATTATTCCTGTTACTTGATTTTATCTCAGACTGGGCTTATTTATTTTTCTCCTTACTTTGGTATTTCTTTTTTGTTTTTATTTTTGCTCTCCAGGACACCAGTGAAGTCATTATACTAATTATGGAGAAACATTTGGAGAAATACTGTAGGGAATTCTGATAGAACACTTAATAACACATGATTAAAGACAGTAAAACTCACAAGGCCATAGCTCATATATCATATAAGTTATGGAAAGCACAGACCAGAAAACGTAATCCTTCTTTTGCCTGCGGGACTCACTGTTCAGCAACTACTGCAGGTCAGGAAGAAGCATCACAGTAAAAGAAGACACATGGCCACTTCCAATTTTTTAACCACTCAATGCAATACAGAAAAGGCCTTCTAAAACTGAATTTCAACTTGTCATGTAACAATTCAGACTGCTTTTATGCTAACTGTAGAGGACGATGAATGCCACTTCAAATAGCTTAAAGAGTAAGACATAGGGAAAAGCTGATGGCAGATTTTATTGCTTACAGACATCTTTGTTTACTCAGTCACAAGCCCTGTGGACCATGTGTACTGGCACATGTATGCAAATCTGATCACAGCAAAAGCAGTTCTGGGCACCTGGTTACATCCATCAAGTAGCTATAGCTTGAGATTATTCAGTACCACAGAGAAATTAAATGAACAGAACTTCATCCACTGCCATCAATGTCGTACTTTAATATCATTGCTGTAGGCAAATCAATTTTGTGATGTAAATAAAACTAGGTGTTAAAGGCATTGTTGTGTGGCATAGCTTCATTCAAGATTTGACACAAAGCTCTCAAACCTAGTCTTCATGAATATGGACACTGTGAATGCACTGCACTTTATAATAATGGGGCCTTGTATGCTACGTATTTGAAAGCTTGTTTTGAACTCCTTCAGTTTATGGAGTGTGAGAAAGATTATGACGAAAGCAGCAGAGAGAATAAGAGCAAAGGGGGATCTTTTGGCAGGATTCAGCAGCAGTTATTTTGTCTTCTCAGTTGACAATTTCTCAATAATTTCTTTAAATCAACCTTTCCTAATCTGAGTTCTTAACAGTATGCAGGTTTTTTATTGCACTTTCTTTCACAGAGAGTTTTCTCCTTTGAGTTTCCAGATTGTTTTCAATGCAGATCTCCTTCACAGTATGAAGTATCCCAGTCAAAGCTCCATAACTCATTTTTGTAATTCTATGCCTATCTCACATCCCAAAAGGGAGATGTTCCCAGGGTACTTAAACCAGTTATGAGTGTCAAAGTTGTCTTTAAACTAAATCTACTCTAAAACAAATTTCATGGAAAATCTCCTAATACTTTTCACAGACTATGAAACTATCATGACTACTAAAGTCTAAAACCAGAACAACAGATAAGCAACAATTTGTATTTCCTCATCTCCAGTGACAACAATGAGCAAAACTCTCACAGAAAAAGGAAAATAAAGCAAATATCTGAGTGTATATTTTACTATATTTCTTAGAAAATTTAATTTTGAAAAGATTTTAGATTAGTAAAATCTTTACAGATTTATTAGTAAAATATTTTTACTTTCATTTTAATTTGCTGAACTCTTGGGAGAAAGGAAACAACGGTTTGAAGTGACATGGATAAAAGACATTGGTCCAGTCAACATTTATAATATTGTTTTTACAGATGAAAATTAGCTTGACAATTGCAAAACTGAGAATTTTCAACCTTTTTGATGTGGTCTGTATGACAATTACAAGTTCAACACAATGAAGTATTCAAATGTAAATGCTACTATATCTGTTAGTAGCTGGGTCAAATGTTTGTCTGTATTTTAAATGCCCACAGTCAGGACAGTGTTGATCCTCTCAATTCAAAGCCAATCTATTTTAATGAGATTTCTCTGTTATTTTCCAGTAATAATAGGCTTCATTTGGTATGTATTTATTTCCTTTTTCTAACAAGAAAGCATATATTTTGGAATTAAGTTTTCCCTACCTAATTATAATTTCCATTAAATTGTCTGTGAAATTAGTAGGCACAAACTACTTCCCACAATTCCTGAGTGACTTAGAAGAACGCGTGTCAATTTTGGTAGAGGTTGAAAAGTTCAGATCATCGTGACTGTGTGTAGGACAGAGACTTGTAAGTCACTTGGGCATTTGTGTTGATAGCAGCTGTTTCAGAGTGGCAAACGTAATGAAATACCAAAATCTCTCTGCATTACAACCTTACTTATTGAAGCAGTTACTGCATCTCATTCAACTTTGTATTAGGCTTACCTTTGTATTAAAACAACCCAGTTATAAGTGGTCTGACTTCAGTTCTTTCGACCACTGAAAGCAAGCACTGCTCTTTTCACATCAAATGCTAATCAATATCATACGTTACTCTTATAAAATTACATTACATGGTGTCTAGGTGTATACATAGACAGGAAAATCTTAAGATAAAATGTAAGGTCAACCCCATTATGAACATATATAAGGAATACTATGAAGGGAAGGTGGTTACTATGCCAAAGCAATTGAGACCACTCAAACAGCTATGAGACTGGGTCATACCAGAGGACTGTGGCTGGAATTGCCTCTCTGAGCCCCTTCTGAGCTGATCGTGACCCAAATTTACTTGGCTGTTAGCACTCTGAAATACAATTACTTCAGCAATGACTTAATCCTTGTACCCTAGCAAAAGACTCTGGAAGCTTCTGCTAGAACTGGAGACTATACTGCTCTTCAGCAGCAGGTGCCTTGGGAGACTCCTTGTCTAGAGTTATTTCAATTGGCTTAAACCTGGTTCTATTCAGAAGCCAAAGTTCTCAGTCCTATTTTAAGTTTCTCTGTCCCAATTTTGTGTATTGATGATTCCATCTTGTTGTTGCCCCCTGTAGATACTTGAAATTTCTGGAGAAGTGGAAAAAGAAAAGGATCTTCTGGCACTTCACAAGGTTTATAAGCAAATCATTTGTGACCTGTCATTATCACAGTTGATACATAACGTCTCTGCATACAACAATGTTACATTGACCTCGAAATTACTTTAGAGCTGTTAATAAAATCTGAGTAGCAACTGAAATAAAATACATATTTAATTACTCAGCTTTTTGGTACATTGACACAGTAAGACTAGTTCCCGTCTACTCCCATTCCCAAGATCACATGTAAGGAGCTCATCAAACCTCAAGGCACCCAAGTGGAGAGAAATACACCAGAAAGATTCCAGGCATGTTTTGTTTTTTGTTGTTTTTGGTTTTTTTTTTTAAAGATCCATATGAGAATTCCTCAACAGTTTGAATATGGTCTCAAATAATTAATTCCCGTACCTTTGTTGTTTCATCAGACAGTAATTTTCCAAAGAAGTCTGTCTCTGTTCCTCAGCTGGCTAAAATTATGCTGTATATATTTCCATCCTGGAATATGTTTCTACTTAAACCACATAATGAGAGTTTCCTGTGCAAAGGAAGAGATGGGAAAAAAATAGTTTTGAAAGTGGTAGTTTTATTTCATAGAATCACCCAGGTTAAAAGAGACATCCAACCTATCCCCCAACCCTATCCAATCAAATAGACCATAGCACTAAGTGCCTCATCCAGTCTTTTTTTGAACACTTTCAGGGATGGCGACTCCACCACCTCCCTGGGCAGCCCATTCCAATGGCAAATCACTCATTTTGGCAAGAGTTTCCTCCTAATATACAGCCTATACTTCCCCTGGCACAACTTGAGACTGTGACCTCTTGTTCTGTTGTTGGTTGCCTGGGAGAAGAGACAAACCCCCACCTGGCTACAGCTTCCCTTCAGGTAATTGTAGACAGCAATGAGGTCTGCCCTGAGTCACTTCTTCTCCAGGCTAAACAACCCCAGCTCCCTCAGCCTCTCCTCAAAGAGCTTGTGTATCAGGCCTCTCACCAGTTTTCTCACCCATCTCTCTACATGCTCCAGCAACTCAACATCTCTCTTGAATTGAGGAGCCCAGAACTGGACACAGGATTCAAGGTGTGGCCTGACAAGTGTTGAGTACAGGGGAAGAATAACCTCCCTTGTCCTACTGGCCACACTGTTCCTGATACAGGCCAGGATGCCATTGGCTCTCTTGGACACCTGGACACACTACTGGCTCAACTTCAGCCTACTACCTACTGGTATGTAGGAACAGGAGAATGGTTTGTTAGTAAGGGATAAGTTGCTCGAGACAAAACATAAATCTTGGGCATGGAATGTGGAGGTCAGTTAGACCTCAGAAGGGAAGATAAATAGGATCCTGCGGTCAGGCCTGCTCAGATAGTTGCGTGGCAACATATATCAAAGGAGCAGGAGAATAACAGAGAAAGGAGAAAACAGCGCCTTTCATCTGTACAGAGCATGTCAGCCAATCATATAGTAGCTATTAACGTGTGTACTTTCTTACTGTAACTTTAACCAATCAGTGATAGATATGTTAGCCTTCTGAGAGGACATATACCTGTGTAGTTTGCTAATAAAGCGGGTCATTTTGGCTTCTATCAAGTCGTTGCCCCATCCCTTCAACACGGCAAATGGTGACCTCGACGTGATATCAGTGTTCATCGTCCAGGATATGAGGATGACCG
>WAAF01005525.1:0-45250 GCA_013400475.1 Tricholaema leucomelas
AAAAAAAAAAAAAAAAAAAAGAAAGAAAATTTTAAGAGGAAGGGGGAAAGGAAAAAGGTAGGCAGCAGAAGCTCTGCAAACTGCGCGGCAGGCAGCGAGCAGCCTAGGGGCGGGCACCGTGCCCGGCCGTCCGAAACCCCGCGGCTCCCTGCCCGGGCGGCAGCGTGTGCGGCACTGAGCACAGTGCTCGTATTCCCGCGGGTCCCCTCTCCGACGGAGGGTCTCCCACCACCCGCCCCTCACCTTCCAGCCGGCCGAGCTGTTGCTGTCGCCCTTATCCTTGAAGTAGGGGACGCTCTTGACCATCCACTCGTAGATCTGGGAGAGGGTGAGCCGCTTCTCCGGGGAGCTCTCTATGGCCTTAGTGATGAGGTCCGCGTAGGACAGGTTGCCCCAGGCGTTGCGGCGCGACGAGCTGCTCTTGCGGGGCTGCCCGGCCACGGGGCCAGGAGACAGACCGGCCACAGCCGGCGGCACCGGCGGCACCGGCGGCGGTCCTGGCGGGTGGAGACGGCAGCCAGCCTCGGGTGCCGGATAGTCCCCGCAGCGGCAGGCGGCCGCCTCTAGGGGGGCGGCAGCAGAGGCCAGTGGCGTGAAGTCCTCGCTCTCCTCTAGCAGGCTGAGGTTGCTGATAAAGTCGGCACTTAGCGCTCCCGAGGCAGCGGCGCTGGCCCCGGCCGCCGCCGCCCCTTCGGGCTGCCCGCCGCACGACGGCGCCGGGCTCGAGGTGGCCGAGCTTGGGGGGTTAAACTCCGGCCGCGGCAGGGGCCAAGTGCAGGAGCGGGGCCGCGGCAGCGGCTCGAAGTCGGGGTCGATGTCCACCATCTGCGGTGCCTCGGCCATGGCGGGAGCGCGACGGCGGCGGCAGCAGCAGCAGCAGCAGCACCGGAGCGGCTGAGCTCAGCGCCGCCGCCCCATCAGGCTCCGGGCGCGGACCGGCGCGGCCCCGACGGCGCGGCCACTAACTCCACTCGCAGCTCCGGCCCCACCGCCCTGTCCCTTGCCCGACTCCCTGCCCTCTGCTGTGGCACTAAGAGCACCGACTTGGCCGCTCGGCGCGCACCGTCTGCAACGAGCACCCCACGCGGGCCCGCCTCCAGCCTTCTTCTTCCTCCTCCTCCCGGCGGGGAGGGAAGGCCCGCGTCGCGCCAATGGCAGCGCCGCGCCGCCTGCCCGCCTCCCGCCGCGGGGCCGGTTTGGCAGGAGGGTGCCGGTGCCCCAGTGCTGTTTCTGGGTGGTTTTTGTTTTCCGGCGGGGAAGGCGGGAGCGGAGGTTGAGAAGCGATGGGTGGGCGGCGGTGCACCCCGCAGCTCCGGGCTTGCCGCCGCGCAGGGACCGAACAGGAGGTGCTCGTGGTGTCGGGAGCTCCCTTGCCCGGCCGGAGAGTGAGTACACTTCGGCCGTGGGACGCGAAGGAAGTAATGGCGAGCCACGGACCCACGGACAAGAAGTTCGCGAGTGTTTCTGCCTTGGTCACTACTGCCAAGGTCCTGCTGCCCGCACCGACAAATGGCAGTACCTGCCGCTCCCGGGCATCGGTGGGGTCCCGGGGCCATCCCCCTGCTGCAGGGGGATTTCACGGCAGGGAGTGGGAGGTTTCAAGGCGGCTCCCCGCTGCCACCAGCAGCCCGGTGGCGCTGGCTGCGTGTGGAGCGCCGCTGCCGCCCGGGGAGGAGCCCTGTCAGCCCCCGCGCCGGAGGATGGGACCAGGGGCTGCCTCCCTCCTTCCTTCCCTCCTAGGCAGGCTCGTCGCCGGAAAGTGTCTGCGCCTCACGAGTGATAAACCTCCGCTGAGCGTGTTTTCATACCACGAGTTGGTGTTCTACTCCGTGGGCAGGCACGGGAGCTCGTGATAATTTCAAGTCAACTAGTAGACATAGTTCCTGTTTTTCCTGGGAAAACCCAAGGCCACACCATCTAGAAAGGCTTGTTTTCCTCCCTTCCAAAGGGGCAGCAGTTACAGAACGTGCCGTCTTTGCCTCCCGAGTCTCTAAATATAGGTAGAGACGACACAGAAGTGTTAGTCTGTTTAAAATTAAAAGGAAGATGTACGCTTAAGCTAGAGGAACAATCCAAAGGACGAGGTGCAACTTAACACCTTGTTCAAACTAGCAAACCTTTCTTTCTAGTAAATCTGTTTTCAGTATCAAAAGTGCTAAAAAAAAAAAAAAAAAAAAAACACCCAACCGAAAAAACTCCATATTTCAGACACGGGTTAGTAAATCACAAAAAAAAACATCACAACCAGACATGGCATTTGATGTTGCCTGTCAAAGAGCCGCTGGAGCCGGGTAACTGTCACCCCTGAGTCAGCAAACCTGTTACTCTTCCCTCCTGCCTGCATCAAGGCAGAGAGGCTTAATGTTATTTAAATATGGCTCATTGTTCCTATAAAAATATTTTCTGAAAACCAATAACAATACTGAAGGGAAGAGAGTGTGAGGCTGGATTTAGGCCCAGAGCATATAATTTGCTGACAGATCATATCTACATGCACATGCTGTCTATTACAAAAACCTTTTTTATGACAAGCACTGATACCTAACTGTGTAGTTAGTGCAACATATGCATAAGTGCATAGTAACTGATCAAATTTTCAAGCGTTGCTTATGTCATGTTTATTTTCCCAGATGCCAAAGGTGACTATACCTTATTTTAGGTCAGCTGCTCATCAAATTTCAGAGCTCCTTTGCCTTTAAGTAATTTCTGTGTTTTCCAAATCCTTTGAAGTATTCAGACCACAACTTTATATTGTTTAGCCCACAGACTTTAGAAAAACCCATTTACTTTTTTTTTCCTTTCTGGTTTTGGGGAAGGAAAAAAAAAAAAAAAAGAAGAAGAAGGCAAAATAGTCCCAGTTTCCCAGTTCAACCTAATAACTTGCATGCCACGTTTCAGCTTGGAACAGCTCTATCCAGCAGCATTACACAACTCAGCTACAGTAGTTGCCCTGCAGTAAGGGAGAGCACCCTGCCTTGGAGAAGCAGAGATTATATAATGGTGAGAAGCAGCCAGGGACGCACAGCGAATGGATGTGTTTAAATGAGAGCCAAAACAAAAGAAGTGCCTGAGAACACTGAAACACTTTATTTTTCTTTCCTGAGAACACTGAAACACTTTATTTTTCTTTCCTTGGTGTCTGAATGAGAAAAATCCAAGAGCCAGGCTGGCACCTATCCTGGTTATGAAAATGGATTTATTAACCAGGCTTTCCTCTAGGGATCTTTTATAAATCTTTCACTCCTTGCTTTTTCCTTTGGTCAAAAGTAGAGGTGTTATTCCTTGTGCTCCACTGGTATAAGCAAACGTTGCAAAAAAAAAAAAAAAGGTGTTGTTTTTTTTTTTTGTCAGTTGCCAACTGTGAAAACTGGAAAGAAAGTTACTACTGGAGGATTTTAGGAAGCCCTGATGTGTTTGCCAGTTCTGCAGGATAATGGTTGCATTGCCTACATGGTGTTGCTGTCACTCACATTACCTTCTTGAAGGGACTCTGCCACATTTGCACCTCATGTCAGTGATGTTCTTGCAGATCAAAACTCAGCAATTAATACAGACAGAAATCTGCAGCGCGGGGTAAGGGACATGGAGGTAGAGAGCAATTAAACTAGAGCCCTCTTTTGCTTGGCAAATGGGGACCCATGACTCACAATGCAACATGCAAAGCTTAGCCCTGCCTTGGGGATTTTGATTATTGCATGCTGTTGGCTTGGCTCAGGTCTGTTAAGGGTTGGAGTAAGGATGAAGGCCAAGGAGACAATGCTGTGCACTTTCCTGGGATGAGTAATCCATGTACTCTGCTCTGACTTTGTTGGATCTGCCTGGGTGAATAAGTCCTTCTGTAAGGCCACAGTACTTACATACATGATCCTCTGCTGAAGCCTCCATTGAGGCTTCAGCAAATATTTGGGGGCTTAATCTTTTCAGGTCAAGAGACAAAGTGACAAACCTGCTATGAAACAATATGAGGGTCATGCAAGCAGTATCCTCCAACCCCTCCTACACTGCACTCCTGGTGCACCCCAACACTGTTAACCACGCTTAAGACATGCTGCCATGAATAAAACAACACATTTTGCTGCTCCTGGGGGGCTTCCTCATCCTAAAACAGTTCAGCACAGCAATGGTTCACTACAAGAAATTTTACTGCATCTACAAGTAACAGTGTTAAGTTTATCTCATCTCCCACAATGCTGAAATGCTGATGGATGCACCACAATTCATTTTTTACTCCCACGGTCCTCCTCCTACACTCCACCTTTGCATTTCTCTACTCCTACTCCTGCTCCCATTTTCCACTCCTCTACAATACAATATCTCTTATCATCCTTAGCATCAGCTTGTACTTTTTTTCAAATTAAAGACCTGAAGAGTGCCTTTTATCATCATTGGAATAATGCAGAGCCTTCTATTCACATTCTGGGTTTGAGGCAGCCAAAATAAAGGATCTGTACAGTCTTTTTACTGCTGACTGTGTAATTCATTTTCTGAGGTTTTGATCAAATTCAGCAGATTACACAAATGTGAAAGCACTCATGCTTAATGCACAGCTCTTTTTCTACATATATGTGCACAGTGAGAGTACAAAGATTTTAATAGAACAAAAAGCAGCAAGAAATAGCTTTTTTTTTTTTTTTTCTGAGAGAAAGCTTATTTTCTGAGGGAATGTGGAGGATTTCAGCATCTCCGGTTTCCTCAAATTTCTCAGAAGGGATTTGTTTTGGTTACAAGTCTGTGGTTCCAAGAAGCCTAGATTTCAGAAGGGTGGTGCAGCACCTCAGGCACATCTCTTCCCAGGCCAGGGTGACTGAGGGCCTCCCTACACAGCAACCTGGACATGTCCCATGTGGACAGAGCATTCTCACTGTCCAACTAAGGGAGTTCAAGATGTCTGAAACTTTCCCAACCCATCTAAGTCTATACCTCTGATGGGTGTATAAAGGCAGTCTCTCTGCAGCACATTTCAGCACAGGAGCTTTACTTCACTGGTGTGAGTTACCTCCTGGTATTATATCTCTCCACCAACCACATGAACCACAGAGATAATTCAAAGATGTGCTAATCCCTCATCATGACTTGGTGGTGCTAATGCCCCCACTCCCTTTTTATCCTGCCCTTCGCCTCCCACTTCACATAGCAGCACTAACAGGCACTGTGGGACCAAACTGGCCCAGGGAGAAGCGAGTATCACATTTAAGACCACTTCATGGCTGAGGGAGGGAAACACATTCCCCCTGGCAGCTGATTCACCACCCTAGATGGCAGAGTTGACCAGCATAGGGATGCTAGGCTTTCTGTTTGGGTAGTTCACACTTGCTTTCAGCTAGTTGCCTTCAGGCCAGAAAATTCTACTCATCAGATCTCATAGCACATGGAAAAAGAGTCTTCTCTGATTCCCTTGCCATCACTTCCTCGGGATTCTTGGGGCTCCAGAAGTGTCCAGTGACTTGATGCAAGTGATGGGCAGGACGATGCTGACCTCAAAGGGCCACTTGCTTGAGCAAAACAAGCTGCCCTCAGCCTTGTCTGGCACAGAATTTTGTGTCATTTCTCATTTTCCTATGCACACAAGCACCTGCACACTTCAGAAGGGCTGCAGCCTTCCCAAGCTCAGTAGTAAGAAAAAGGCTATGCTGCAAAGCATTGGGCTAATAGGCTAAGTGGTCACTGTGGAGAGATAGCAAAAGAAAGGCAGAAGAATTAGTCCTACCTCACAGTGGGGAAATTGGGCCACCATGACTTCACATTATGTGAAGACCTCGCATAAGATGCATAGGCAGAGACAGACTTCGAAGCTGGGTCTACCAAGACCCAGTCCTTAGGCTAAAGACAATTCATGTCACCAAACTGTTGTCAGGATACTTGCTGATGAGGAACTTGAAGTTACCTTGTCTCAGGTACCTCTCCAGCTACACACAGAGGAAAATCCAGAATGATGGCCATAGAGGCAGCAAAGCCCTTATGAATTTACATCTGTATGGTTGAAATTAGGGCAATACACTGGTTGTGTTGGCAGCCCACTTCACTGGATATATTTCTGAGATGAAAACTGCCAGATCCTAACAAACCATGGTGCAGCTCCAGCCTCCACACAGCGTACTCTTCACCCTTCCATCTCTTCAGATGGGCAACTGTGGCTGTCCAAACAGCCAAACACTGTCTCCTTCACCTCCTCATTGCTTACAACAGGATCTGGACTGCTGTGACTGGGGCTCTTGCAGCAACTTCTGCATTCCCCTCCTTAGTGCCATGGTCTAGTTGATTGGATAGGGCTGGGTGATGGGTTGGACTGGATGATCTTGGAGGCCTCTTCCAATCTGGTTGATTCTATGATTCATCATCATCATCATCATCGTCTTCTTTACTGCCAGCAAGTGTTCAAACTAGACAGCAACAATCCTCAGCCAACCCATTCCTCCTTCCCCAATTTCTCTATAGCAGCTTCAGTGGCAGAGAGCAGCCAGAGAGCTCAGTGGGTGCTGCTACCAGCATGAAGGGAGAAAGGAGAGCCACAAAGAGGGATGAAGGTGGGGTTGTGCTCCTCAGATTGGGAGATGGAGCTGCTGGGGGTGCACCATCAAAATCTCAGTGCAGACCTAATGACTGCTAGGTCACTCTGACTTAAAAGATATGCCACAATAAATATTTAGCTATATATATTTTAAAATAATTTAATATTTTAAAATATTTATTAAAAATAGCTAGTAAAAACATTTACTAGGTATTTTTGGTCAATTTCCTTTGATGTCATTCATACCTCATTTGTTCCTAGCATCTGCAAAAATGTAAACAAAATTTGAGAGCTTTCATGGAAACCCCTTCTGAGTTGCACTATTTGAAGGAATCAGAATTTAACTGCAAATGTCCTTGTGCAAGAGCTCAAGCTAGAAGCATTCATATGCTTTTTCAGTTGAAAATAAATAACAACATTAGTTTACTGGTTGGTGAGATTAACACAGCTCAAATTCCTACTAAGCAGGGTTCTCAGCATTTGGACAAGACCATTTTCACTGAAGGAGCTCAAGTGAGGCTGTGATGGTTTGGGTGTTACCTGTCCCCCCATGCTTTGGAAATCACCCAAACCAGACTCAGTGGCTCTGGAAGTTGAATGAAGCTTTATATTTACAGCTTAGCACAATATACAAGCAGATATTTACAATATGTACAGATATACAGAAATATACAAGTTAAAAGGTAATACAGAAACACAACACCCCTCCCAGAAACCTGAGTCCGCAGGAGTGGCTCTCAACCACTGTTCCACCTTCCTCCCACCCCTCAACCTTACCCAAGATCTTGCCTTATGTTTAAGGTAGTATGGAGGGTTGTCCAGGGGGGTTAGGAAGCAGGTGGATTACTCACAAAGACAGAAGGTTAGGTTAGAGAGACAAGTGCAGCCCACAAAGCCCAGAGAGCATCTCTGTTATACATATTTATGTTCTTGTTCTTATACATCTCATCAAGCCTATGAGTGAAGTAGACATCAACATCTCAGCAAGCCTATGAGTGAAGTAGACATCACCATTGTTTCCCTTTTGCAGCCTGTAATCTAATTCTTCTCACCAAAACATTCTAGCTAGGCTCAACCTAGCACAGAGGCATAGGTTACTGGGAACCAGAGTCTGTTCTCGCATTTCATAAACAGACAAAAATATTTGAAACAAACTCACACAATCATAAAATTGTTTTAGGTTGGAAAAGATCTTAAGGTCATAGAGTCCGAGCATTAACCTGGCATTGCCGAGTTTGAGTCATCTCTTGACTCTCACAGTCTAGGCTCCAGACCTTACATTTAAACATATATCCTCTTACACCCACACCCACAAGTGGAAGACTGAAGTACAGTATGTCCAAGAAATGATCCTTACCAGGATCAATATTACAAATACCAAAGGTAGCAATAGCTGGTTTTACTGTGTCATGTGCAGTCACTGGCTGTGGTGTAAAAACAGAAGGCAAGAGTTTATCAGGTTTCAGGTTCAGCTGAATTACCCGGCCCACCCCTACTCAAAGGCCAACGTGCCTGGAAGTAAACGCAGTTCGAGTGGTGTGTATATTTTCCTGGGTGTCAGGTTTCTGTTTTGTCGTAGATACGAACTATTACAATACTCTCCCACATCCTACAGTCAATGTTTCAATGTTTTCAGGTGCGTTTTTCATTTCTGGTTTTCCTTGATATATTGCTGAAGGAAAAACCAACTGGCTTTGCATGATAGCTTTTGTATATTAAATAATTTGATTGTGTTTGAGCAATGAACTAAAAACAGGACACTTGACAGTTATGGTATGATTCAGTGGTTTCTCTTCAGCCTCTAGGAAAGAAAATTCACAGCATGGCACAGTGCAATGCTTGACAACTATTTCATCTATTTTTTTCCCTTTGTTTCACTGGGAAACTGATAGCTACCTGTCATCAGCAAGGAAAAAAAATCATTTATAGCCAGAATCAGTACAGAGGCTGTGGCATAATAAAGACTTACTTTTAAAAACATACTTCCCCCCCTGCATTGTTGAATTTGTGCTTGAAAAGCGTATTTATATATGTATACAACTACCTTTGCATACAAATGTGTGCATTATGTATACGCTACACAAATGCATATGCATGATACCACTATAATATACTTTACACCAGATTTATGTAGATGCAAACATGGTTAGACAATAACAGTAAGACAGTATTTTGACATATATGCATATATGCTGTTGGTGACTAACACACTATAGAAGGCAATGTTTAGGCAGGATACTCAATAGGTAAGCTTTTGGTGTACAAATGCTGTCCATGACATAAATGCCCACAGCAGAAGGATGACAACTGCGAACAACTACACTCTCCACCTGTGATTCACACTAGCTCTGTGCTTTTTCTTAACCTCTTTGTGAAATGGTACAAAAAATGTCTGTCAGTGCAACCCTGCTGGTTAAAGGGTTCAAGTGCTTAAAGATCTCGTGCTGCAAATGCAAACCTTGCTTATGCCTGGCCTACAGGGAGAATGCACTGACAAAACTGAAACTAGCAAGGTCTCAGCAGCAGGTTCTGCCTAAAGGTAGAGGCAGAGCATGCACCATGCACTGGTCTGAAAACAGATAAGAAGAGCAACCAACAGTTTCAGCTTTACATTTGCACCTGCCAAGCCTCAAATAGTGAACCTCAACCAGGATCAGATGAACTTGTGCCATGTGATCAGGCACATGATGAGTGGCAGTTTGGTGGCTTCTCTTTTTATCCGAGAAGTGATCTCTAAGGAGATTTAGGAGGGAGCTGGAGGTGCAGAAAAGCATCAAGTGCAAAGAGGTAAATGGTGGAGCTGTTCAGATCCATCCACCCACATGCTACAGTAATGCTGTTGCAGCTGTAAAAAAGCAGTGGCTCTCTGAAAGCCACCCACTTTCACTGTTTGCTCCAGTTGTGGTTACCAGCCTCTCTGGCTGATGAAGCATCTTGTAACAAAACCCCCTAAAACTCAACACCCACTCACCCCATCCCAAACAAACAAAAGAGGACCTCAGACAACAGCTGCACTCCCTGCTATCTTCTCTTTGCTGGGATGGGGATTGGTTCATTGAGGCACAGGGCTCACAGGGACACCTCATCCACCTCAGTGGGTGCCAAAGCCACTGGAGAATGGGAAATGCAACGAAGAGGCAGAAAAGAAAGAGGGAGGAGAGAGAAAAAGGAGAGGGTGGGAGGAGATAAGGAAATCGGGGAGGTGGGGGGGAATGTCACAAGAGAATAAAACAGCAAGAAAGGAACAACAGGGAAAGAAAAGACATATGTGAAAGCATCCTGAATCGGAACTTTTGCAAAACAAAGAACCCACGAGAATACTTTAAAGGCACTGAAGTACTGTCGTGCCAGAGCTGTGCCTCCAAGTAACAATGGGCAATCTCTGCAGGACCCCAGGGCAGGTCTACATGGGTGTTTCCCAGACAGTTTACCCTGGCCAAATCCACCCTCGACAGTGTGCCTAGCAGAGATTTAATGGCTGAATGGATCCAGAGCTCCTGCTTTTGATACAGTTAGAAGCAATTTTGCATTTCCAAAGATAACACTGCAGACCTGGTTGAGTGTCTGTTGCAAAGCTGGTCCTGCACCTAGCTTTCTGCCTGGTAGCCAGTCATTTCCTCCCCTTCAATCTTGAGGCATGGCTGATGATGCCCTTCGGCACTCACAAGTCTAGAGTAAGGACCTCCAGGATGTGCTTCTCTGTAGTGTCACCAGCAAAGCCAGTCAGTTCTGAAAAAGACATAAGTTTTGGAGCTGGCAAATGAGTCCGTGCCCAGTGGTACTCAGTTCTAAACACCCAGGCATCAACAAATGGGTTCAGGGATGCCAGGGACTGACAGCTCTTGAAGTGTTTTATCAGGCAGACAGCTGCTCTCTTCTTGACCCACCTGAATAAATGCCAAGGCACTCTCAGCATTTCCTGCTCTCAGTCTGTCCAGGATGACACAGCAGTAATGGCCACTGAATGTCTGGATACACACTCAAAGAAGGATTCAGGTGCCAAAACAAAATTGACAAGGGACAAAAATTAATAATAATAAAAAAGTCCTTAACATATCTTGGCTTGTTAAAAACTTGAGCCTTGCATAGCTTTGTTGCAAAACAGCATTTCTGCATTACAGGAAATTTGGTGCAGAAAAACAGGACTGCTTTTTACTTTTCCATATCTGTCTTCCTTTCAGTTGGCATATTCTTAGATTTTTTTTTCTTTCAGTACAATCTTTTCTTAGAGCTTCCCCCCCCCCTCTTCTACATATACACTCCATATTACTCTTTGTAAATGTGCTAGTTTGAGCCTAGCTAGAATGTTTTGGTGAGAAGAACTAGATCATAGGCTGAGAAATGAAAACAATGATGATGTCTACTTTGCTCACAGTCTTGCTGAGATGTGTAGAAAGGAAAAGCAAAACATTAGATAAAGTCACTTCGCTGGACACTTTGCTCTGGGCTTTGCTCTCGGCTCTTTGCCTGCTGGGGAGCTGAGGCTGCTGGCTGAACTCCATCTTGCTTTCTAACCTCACCCTCCATTTGCTTCTTGGCTGATTCACCTTTGCTTCTTAATCCCCCTGNAATCACTGTGGTGTGGTTAAAAAGTCACTTTGCAAACATGCTAGGGACACACTTTTCTCACAAGACTGAAAAATCATTATCCTCTCTGTACTTGAAACTTACAGCAAAAGAAGACTTCTATCACAAAAGACAAGAAACGCAATTCTAGATGCTGGAAGTGTTGCGTATGTGTGATGCTTTAATGTAGCTAGGCAGAGCTTCCTTCTCTGTTTCTCCTGAGCAAGCTTTCCAGCCACTCGTGATGTCAGGAGGCACCATTCAAACAAATAACAGCAACCCACACCTCTCTGGACTCTCCTCAGCCTTCACAAATAGTCACTTTCTTTGCTGCTCCATCATGTGAATCTAATGAGTGGTTCTTTTAATATCAGAAGTAAATCAAGAGTGCAAATAAAGGCACCAGTCTGACCCTGTCTAGACCCTTCGTCCTCAATCTCATGTTAGCAGAGGGGCATATTTAAGATGTGAACAAGACATATAGCCTCTTCCAGAGCAAGACTCAAAATCAAGCAGGGTAGTATGTGATCCATTCGAAGTACTCCAAACCAGGCAGGCTCCAAGCTTCAGACTCCCAGAATGCACAGAGGTAAGGAAAGGACTTACCTCCCCCATAGCCTCGAGGCTGTGGAGATGACTGTCAGCAATAGTCTCCAGTTTAAGTCACCCTGGAGACTGACAAATGGACAATAACTGCATTTTACACTTCTTATCTTACAATGTTGGCATCTGCATAGTTCAGACTCCTCCAGGGCACCAACTTTAAGCAGTGCTGAACATCTGGCAGCTTGAAGAGAGAGAAAAAAAGTGAAAGTGGCAATGTTTACTCATCTTATGGAGGTCTCTAGGAAGGCTGGGAAGGTAGCTCAAGAATTGGCCTACCTGCTGACAAAAGGAGATCACAGAGAGGACAAGGGCACAAAAGCCCTGAAAGACACCATGATATTCTAAAAAAAACTATCAATATCTGGTAGCTGAGAGGGGAAATGATTGTAGAAGTCACTCTTGAGCATGTTGAATTTTTAAGTAGCTGAGAAAGATTGTATCAAAAGTTGAAGTTTACAGACAGTGATGCCTGAATATTTCTGACTCAGGAACGTGTCATTGCCCTAATGCTGGTTTGCAGCATTATGGGTTTGCATTATAATCTTTCCCCTCAATTCTTGTTTCTCCAGGGAAAATTGAGTACATGGTTATGCTATGACCTAACACAGCACAGAGGAAAGTTCTTTCAAAAGCAGTCAGAGAGATCATCTTTGTTTGCTCCTTGGTTTTCAGCTTGATCTAGCTGCACATGGTTACTGGTGCTGTGAAAGCAGCAACCAGAGTAGCATAGCAGACAGGTGGTTTGCAAAACATCAGCTATGGAGCGCTAGCACACTAATTACATAAGTCTTCATCCCAAGCATCCCTGTTACAGCATGGGTAGCAATTCCTTCTCCATCATCAAACCCAAGATTTTCTTACTGTGATCAGAAAAAACATCTGAGTAAGGTTTGCGAAGCTGTGCAAATAGGTCTTAAAAAACACCTATGTCAATGGATCCTTTCTTTGATATTTTAATCAAATTCATGTGCCAATGTCAGATGAAATCAGCACATCTTCTCCTCAGTGGAGTTATTGTCTAGCTGACAGATTGCTGCAAGTGCAGCAATGTCTGAGCCAGCCACCAAGATCAGCTGCTGAGCAAAGAAGTGTGCAAGTGTCATGGAGGTAAATGCAAGGTCAAGAAAATGGTTACAGTGAGTACAAAGATAAGTGCTAAGCAGAGCAGTGACAGGCATCTAGAAAGGATTTTTCACAAGCACGCTGGCATGCTGTGTTGCACAGCTTGCTCTGCACCCATAGATTTTAGAGCATAAGCAGCCTGTGACAAATATTTTGAGAGCGTTTCGCAGGAATCGAAGCTGCAAGATGTTGAATCTGCACTGGCAGAGCCAAGCACACCGCGACTGAACTTTTTCCTATACCAACTGCACCACAGCATACGTTTCCTGATTTGCAGAGGCTTTTCACATCTCTTATCACAAGCAACCTAGCTATAAAAATGTATCTGGAAACCTCTTTTGCAAAACTTTGATGACATATCTTGTTTGAATCAACTAGGAGGAAGAAAAAAAAGGCCAAAAATTTTGAAAGTCATATGACTGACTCACAAAAGCTGTTGAATGCCCATGTTGGGCATCATCTTGCAGCAGACAAGGAGAGCAGCCTGGCAGCTGCTGCGCTTAGCATGGTAGCAGCACCATGTTGCTCCCTCGTGGATGATTCACAAGGGCTTGTTGAGGGAAGCAGGCAATTCGTAATGGGGATTTCTTCTAATGCGGCGAGTTTAGCTAGAAACCAAAAGAGCAACCAAGGCCATTGGAAACAATTCAGAAGTATGATTTTACTTTTGAGAAAACAACAGCTTTTGTTAACCATATCACTGCGGGCACAGCAAAGACATGGCAGAAAAAACATGTTTCTCAATGTAGTGCATGTGGCTTGCACAAAATCTTTGCTCAGCTTAGTTGAGGGGGGAAATGGAGTCTTGTTATGGTGGCAAAACAGACCTCTGATGCCTTCTAATAGTATCTCCAGGCAAAGGGAAAAGTACCTACAATCTTCCCAGTCATAAGGTGGAAGAGAAAGTTTCCTGTTGATTTTGTGCTGGCCAAGGCTTCTGGATAGACAGACTTTTAAGAGCCCACATGCTGCTTCATTTAGAGGTTCAGCCTGTGGGTAGGATTCACCTGCTAGGACTCAAGCATCTCAGACTTAATGTTTAGGTCTTTGACAACCACCTTCAGCTCCATTTGTAGTTGATAAAGAAACAGGCAGAGAAAATTCACTTATTGAAACCCTAGCCTGAAAGCCAGGAGAGACAACTTCATGGGAGCAATGTAGAAGAGCTAGCATGACCTGGACACAAGTTATCTTCACACTTCTACAGCTGGGTACAAAGCCCACCCTTTCTGCAGGCTGCTAGTTATACATCAGTTGCTTCAATAGGCGCTGTTCATTCTCCAAGGGTAATCCCAGCCCTCACAAAATCAAACACTGGAGAATGTCAACAAACAAGAGCTCATTGGCAAGCTTTGGCTCTGGTTCAAAATTTACAGTCACACTGCTCACAGGACATTGACCAAGAAAGCCCTCCCTTAAAGCAGTATATATATTAAAAAAAAAAGTAATCGACTTTCACATTTGTCAATCAGCTGCCTTTTTTTTTAAGGGTTGTCAAATGCTTGATCCAATCTGCGTCAAACATCAACTGATACTTTTTGAGGCAATTTCTGTGTTTGAAGACGTGTTGGCTAGCACCATCATTTCAATTTGGGATGGAAAGTCTTCACATATTGCTAAGTCTTGAGATGACTTACAGGTGCCTAACAGCACTGTGGACTGAGAGATCATACATTTTCTTTATACAAAGGTGAACTGCATCATTCCAGACGCGAAATTGAAGGCAGCAGCCAGGCTGTGTACAACGGTGTTTCTTAACCAGAAAGACCTTCAGCTGTAACTGCAAACTGTCTTCTTTTCTGTAAAATAAATTCACATCTAAACACAAAATTGTATACCTGATAGCACCATGTAACAATAGTATTGATGGTATTAATAAAATACTATTATTTAAAAGCATCTTTGTACTTTGCTGTACTAAAAGCTTACATAAATTAGTAATCTGTGAGTGTTGTTCAACCTCTGCTCCTGAATTTATTCTGAAATGTCATGCTAGTGCTGTAAATCAGCAACACAAAAATGAATATGTTGATGTGAAAGTGGACTGAGGTCAGTGGAAAAGGAGAGAAGATTGGCAGGAACTTTAATGTCCTGCATGGATTACAGTCAGAATTACCAATTACATTTAGGAGACCAGAATATTCCTGTTTGGAAGAGATGCAGGCAGAGTCAGTTGATACTGACTACAGAGTAAAAGTAGAATCATAGAGTCGACCAGGTTGGAAGAGACCTCCAAGATCATGTAGTCCAACCTAGCCCCCAGCCCTATCCAGTCAACTAGACCATGGCACTAAGTGCCTCATCCAGTCTTTTCTTCAGCACCTCCAGGGACAGCAACTCCACCACCTCCCTGGGCAGCTCATTCCAATGGCAAATCACTGTCTCTGTGAAGAACTTCCTCCTAACATCCAGTCTATACATCCCCCGGCAGAACTTGAGACTGTGTCCCCTTGTTCTGTTGCTGGTTGCCTGGCAGAAGAGACTGACCCCCACCTGGCTACAGCCTCCCTTCAGGTAGTTGTAGACAACAATGAGGTCACCCCTGAGCCTCCTCTTCTCCAGGCTAAACAACCCCAGCTCCCTTTCCCCCTCTCAGATCCCACCCTTCAACAGTTGACCAGTTATAGTAACACAAACTCATCTTGATTAACTACTCTGCCACAGGGCTCACCTTATCTACCAGTAAAGAATGCTGATTTCGTATCAGAAGTGGAGGCAGGGGCAAAGAGCAATGGGGAATCAGGACAACTAGCAGAGTGAGAATCTCACAGCAGCACCCAGGGATCCAAGGCATCTTGGGAATATACTAAGCATGGATAGAGAATTTCTTTTTTTTTTTTTTTTGTCTTCTCACAGAGGTAGGAAGGACTACTTTAAAGCAATGTGTTTGAAAGGGGATGAAGAACGAGAGAAATCAGCAAGAAGCACTGAGAATAAACCTAAAGAAAACCATATAGAAGACTGACAGAAGCACAGAAAGAAATACATTTCTGGCTCTTCAAAGGTCTGCTTCACTTAAGCAAAGGCAAAAACATATTACAAGAGTGTTCAGACAAAGGCTTCAAGTACTTTTGAGAAGCAGAGCATGCACAACTTGCACAGTTTGAAAGATTAAAGAGGAGCAGAAGAGACTTTTCAGAAGACAGCTATGTTCAGTGCCAGAAACATTATCTTGACTGTAAATGGGACTCTGCACCATTAGAAGTGAGACACTGATTCACAAAGCAGTGCTGCACCAAAAGGCAGCAGGAAAAGTTTTGACAAGCAAACCTGCATTTGCTGAACAATGTGGTCAGCTGAGAGGTAAGGGATCACTTCAGCAGTATTTGTGAACAGAAAGAAAAGCAGAACACAGCCGAGAGCTTGCAAACCGTAATACCGTTCACAGGAATGGAGGAGTAATGCTAGGGTTACACACCAAGTTTCTCCTGGAGAAACTATACCATGGAACAAGGGCTCACGAAGCTAAGAGCAAGCAGGAAGGCTCTCAGGCAGCCATCCATGTAACCTGGGATGAATGCCAGGGATGAATATCCTCTGCAATTGCATCCCTTTAACTCGTTAAATAACAGCTGAAGGTAAAACCAGAAAAATCTTACAAAGACTATGGAAAAAAAAAAAGGCAGAAAATGCTCTGTGATGGCCCATGAGCTGAAACTCTGGCACATACAGAACCACATGCACATTTGTAGGGATGAAGTGTAGGCTCACAGAAGCATTAGGCATTTCTGATTCCTTTCAGGTATTTACCTTTCAGGTAAATCAAAGCAGACCTAGTACGGAGGCAGCCTTGCTACTTTTACAAAGGAAAGAAGATGATCAACCTCCAAGACCAGCTGTCCTTGTTAAACAATTCTGGCATGAAACAACCCCAACTTGCATCAGCATGTCAGCAAGCACTAGTATCCTGATACTGTGAGAGATAGAGGAGGGTTTTTTTTTTCTCCCCTTACTAGTTTCTTCCTCCTCAAATGTTTGCTTATCTATTGTTCTAGAGAAGACACAATTATCGGAACAGCTCATCACCTCTTTCACCAGCACCACCAACAAGGAGAGATTTCAGGTGACTTTTGGCCAGAGCCAGAGGGGTGATCCTGCAGTGCCTGGGGCCAGTGGATATATAAAGGAGCAGGGTGAAGCCACCCACAGCACTGACCCACAGCAGAGCAATCTTCCCACACAGAGACTTGTGAAGCTACAGGTGCTCTTCATTAAAACACACCTACCTCATTCCTGTCAGTAAGAAGCAATTGCATCAAGAAGTACCATTTTGCAGCAACACCCTTTGGGGAGATATGATGTACTGGATCTGGGTCACCTCTCCCAGCCTTTGAGGGACATTTGTGCTGTGCTAGGCTATGGGAGCGTCCTAAAGCAGGTGTTGACATCTCTTCCTAGCAGTGCTTCTTCCAGTGGCTGTGAAATCATGCTGAGCTGAACTTGCTCTTCATTCTGTGAATGAGGTGTGGACATAGCTTACTGCTGTGCAGTGGGTGGAGGAGGTGGCCTCAAAAGGGCTCCCAGCAGCAGAGCGATCTGGAGAATAAGTCCTGTGGTGCACTGGTTCACCTGCAATGGTCATCCTCACCATTACCACATGGAGAAGAGCTGCACAAAGCTATCTCTCTACAAAGGTGTTTATGGGCTAGGATAATCCCTCCTCTAAACAGGAAAGAAGCATATAAAGTGGGTGTACATGAGAAAGGATTCTGGAACATGATAAACTGGTATTCACCACTCAGCAATTACAGCACAGCTCTCCCAGGGCATATACCAACGTTTGTAAGCACACCTTCTACCTCACAGCTGGGGCTGGTAGTAGGTGCTCACATGCCTACCAAGGGGCACAGATTTTGACAGGTGGGCACTTAGCAGTCTGGACCTTTTAATATTTTGTGGTTTAGATGAGGATAAACCACGGGAACATTATAAAAGGTTTCCACCATGCAGACCACATTCATGCCAGTTGTAGTAAGCATGGAGTAACTGCCATCATCTTCTGTCTTCAAATGACTCGGTTGGACTCAAGGGGTTGGGTCCCATCCAACCCCTAACATCCTGTGAAATTTGTCCATGTCCCACCAACTATGTCAGCCTTTCTGGGCTCCCAAGCAGATGGATTAAGGATTACACTTTATAGGGCCATCCTTAGATACTGTCAGCCATGAACAAACCCAGGGGCATACACCACTCTCCACTCTCAGCCAGCACTGGCAACAGCAGGCTTTTGGCACAGCAGCATCTTGTCACCCCACTCTGCAGCCCCAGAAAGAAGGATCCACCCTCTGTCCAGGAAGCATCCTCTGGAGTGTGATTTCTCATTTTCTCCCAAACACATAGTGTGACCTCTGGAAATGATGGTTTTAAGGACCTTATAATCAGCATGAAGCAAACGCTAAGTTGGAGGGACAAGTAAACTATCAGAGATGAAAAACTCTTTGTGAGCATTCTCACAGGAGGTTATTGAAACACTGAGCAAATATAATCTGAGAGACTTCTTAAGATTCAGAATAGCTCTGTGAAGTGTGAAAAGAGGATAAATACATGTTGGAGCTCTCCGCTCATGTCTAGAGTGGGAAAGTGTAGCTTTACAGCCAGCTATAGCAACCATAGCACCAGCAGTTAGGCACAGGAAGTTCAGAAGAATACCACAGACATTTTAAATGTGAAGAGATAAGTTAAGTAGCCTGAAAATATTTTACCTTAGTAAGAATGTGACTGATTTATAGGGGTTAACATCTTTTTTAGGGTGTAACAAGTTACGTCTTTCTCTAGGATAAATGTCCTCAGTCCTTCTGAAGAAATTTCACCTGGAATACAAAAGCCATTTATTGGAATATCAGCTCAAGGGAAAACCTTGTTACATGCTGGGTGAGAGGGTGGATGAGAGGCACAATGTCTAGCTAGGACTGAGAACTACAATGCTGTTTGCTTGCAATTCCTCATTCGTTAATGCAACTTCAGGGGTGATGTCAGAGCTTTAATCATTCTGATTGTGATTAGAAATGATTGGTTGCAGTGGTTTGCAGTGTATTTCCACATAATCCAGTTTAATTATAAATTTGTCTTGCCAGCTTCTGGATAATTCAGATAAACTGCAAGAATTGCTCCTGTAGGAGATAAGCCTGGACATTGTAATGCTATATTCCATTGTAAGATGCTTTTTGAGTAAATCATAACAATTGTTTTCACTCAGGTCTTTGCACTGAAGTAGGAAATGCTTCTTGCCCAGCTGCTGCAAAGCTCTGAGCCCATTTTTTAGAAAGCCTATTGTGACAATAAAATTGCTACATAAGCTATAAAGGAATGAGTGTCAATCAGCTTGTCATACCACAATATTCATAACACCTTCAGGGAGCAGAACAAACAGTTAAAAGGAAAGTTAGCTGACTCATTTCATGAGTGGCTGGTGTTATTCGCAGCAGCTTGGAAGTTAACAGATAAAAATGTTATCACAGCCAGCAGCAATAGAACCCTAACGACAACAGACAGACTTATGTATAAAATAAGTCAAATTAACTGTCTTAAACATGAGTGCAATTTGGATTTGGTATTAATATTCCAGTAATATACTGCAAAGTGATTGACTGTTGTAGTATGCTTTAGAGGAATCGTCTTGCATTTCCACATCTTCCACTGGAGAATAATTTTATGTAAAGACATACAGAGACTTCAAAGTGCTTCTTCTTTCGGGTAACTAGGCCAAATTTTTTTATTCAGTCACACTGGTGTAACTTGAGTTTACAGCAATGCCATTGACTTCATGAGCATAAATAACCACTGTAACAACTTGCCCAGTGATGCTGTGAACTCTCCACTGCTGGACATTATTAAGTTCCAAATGTTTGTTTCCTTGTTTTGCTTTTCTTTTATGGGGAGGGGAGAAAAAAAATAGATAGTCTAGTTGAAATTAATAAGACACCTGGCTTGTGCTGCTTTTGATGTCAGAATAGAGGGTTATGTTGCCTCATTTTGACTTCCTGATCCACAAATGACTGGTCTTTTCCACATGGGAGATTCAGGAGTTCTAGGGTGGCATGGGATGGCACAGACAGCCTTAGCTTCCAGCAAGAGTAGCTTGGTGCAGCATGGCTATCTCCATGCAAGACCATTTTAATGGAGAGTGCAGCACATTCCACTCAGAGACAAACCCATGTCAGGAACCTTTGAACTGACTTAGCCCTAGTTGTCTTGGACTCAAATCTTTATCTCCATACTTGCAAAAAGCTAAGGCATGAAAACTGATATTCATAGCTCATTTGCCACCATCAGAAAACAAAACAAAATCAAACAGTATTTGAGTGTCTTCTTGTAAGTTTCTAGGCAATTATTCACCTGCGTCACCTGGATTATCAGATGCCAGTTATTTGGCATCTGATATGTATAAATAACTCTTGAAATAAGAGTTATTTGTTGATTTGTTACATTTGGCACTTTTAGGGGTAAGCAGGCGTAGCAAATGGTTCAGAAAAGGATAATGTCTCCACACTGGATTTCCAAAGGGCAGGTTTCAGCCTATTTAAGGAACTAACTCAGAAAGTTCCTTGGGAAAGAGCCCTTAAAAACAAAGGGGTCCAGGAAGGTTGGACCTACTTCAAGAAAGAACTCCTAAAGGCATAGGAGCAGGCTGTGCCATTGTACCGGAAGATGAGCCGATGAGGGAGGCAGCCAGACTGGATGGGCAAGGAGCTGCTAAGGGAATTAAAGACAAAAAAGAGAGTATATTGCCTTTGGAAAAGAGGGGAGATTTCCCAGGAAAAGCTCAAGGGTGTTGCTAGGTCTTGTAGAAGAAAAATTGGAGAGGCAAAAGCTCATTTAAAATTTAGGCTGGCTACAGCTGTCAAGGAGAATAAAAAATGTTTCTACAAATATATCAATGGCAAGATAAGGGCCAAGGACAACCTCCAGTCCTTATTAGATAGAGAGGGGAATACAGTGACAAAGGATGAGGAAAGGCAGAAGTGCTTAACACCTTCTTTGCCTCAATCTTCAATAGTGGGACAGGTTGTCTCCAGGACAACTGGCCTCCTGAGCTGGCAGGTGGAGCCAGGGACCAGTATAGTCCCCCTCTAATCCATGAGGAGGAGGTAAGGGACCTGCTGAGCCACTTGGATCCTCATAAGTCCATGGGGCCAGATGGGATCCATCCTAGGGTTCTGAGAGAGTTGGCAGATGAGCTGGCCAAGCCACTCTCCATCATTTATCAACAGTCCTGGCTCACTGGAGAGGTCCCTGAAGACTGGAAGCTGGCCAATGTGATACCCATCCACAAGAAGGGTCGAAAGGAGGAGCCAGAAAACTACAGAGCTGTCAGCCTGACCTCAGTGCCAGGCAAGGTCATGGAAAAGGTCATCTTGAGTGCCATCACAAAGCACCTACAGGATGGCCAAGGGATCAGGCCCAGCCAGCATGGGTTTAGGAAGGGCAGGTCCTGCCTGACCAACCTGATCTCCTTTTATGATCAGGTTACCTGCCAGGTGAATGTGGGGAAGGCTGTGGATGTAGTCTACCTGGACTTCAGCAAAGCCTTTGACACTGTCTGCCACAACAAGCTCCTGGCTAAACTGGCAGCTCGTGGCTTGGACAAATTCACTCTGTGCTGGGTCAGGAACTGGCTGGAAGGCCGAGCCCAGAGAGTGGTGGTGAATGGTGCCACATCCAGTTGGCAGCTGTCACTAGTGGTGTTCCCCAGGGATCAGTGCTGGGCCCAGTCCTGTTCAATATCTTTATTGATGATCTGGATGAGGGGATTGAGTCCAGCATCAGTAAGTTTGCAGATGACACCAAGCTAGGAGCAGGTGTTGATCTGTTGGAAGGTAGGAGAGCCCTGCAGAGGGACCTGGACAGGCTGGATGGGTGGGCAGAGGCCAATGGGATGAAATTTAACAAGGCCAAGTGCAGGGTTCTGCACTTTGGCCACAACAACCCCAAGCAACGCTACAGGCTGGGGACAGAGTGGCTGGAGAGCAGCCAGGAGGAAAGGGACCTGGGGGTACTGGTGGATAGTAGGCTGAAGATGAGCCAGCAGTGTGCCCAGGTGGCCAAGAGAGCCAATGGCATCCTGGCCTGTATCAGGAACAGTGTGGCCAGTAGGACGAGGGAGGTTATTCTTCCCCTGTACTCAACACTGGTCAGGCCACACCTTGAGTACTGTGTCCAGTTCTGGGCTCCTCAATTCAAGAGAGATGTTGAGGTGCTGGAACGTGTCCAGAGAAGGGCAACAAAGCTGGTGAGGGGCCTGGAACACAAACCCTATGAGGAGAGGCTGAGGGAGCTGGGGTTGTTTAGCCTGGAGAAGAGGAGGCTCAGGGCAGACCTCATTGCTGTCTACAACTACCTGAAGGGAGGTTGTAGCCAGGTGGGGGTTGGTCTCTTCTGCCAGGCAACCAGCAACAGAACAAGGGGACACAGTCTCAAGTTGTGCTGGGGGAGGTATAGGCTGGATGTTAGGAGGAAGTTCTTGACAGAGAGAGTGATTTGCCTTTGGAATGGGCTGCCCAGGGAGGTGGTGGAGTCACCGTCCCTGGAGGTGTTCAAGAAAAGCCTGGATGAGGCACTTAGTGCCATGGTCTAGTTGACTGGATAGGGCTGGGTGATAGATTGGACTGGATGATCTTGGAGGTCTTTTCCAACCTGGTTGATTCTATTCTATTCTATTCTTTCCACAGCCCAATTAAAATCAGGGACTGCTGCTGCAAAGGCTGTCTGAACAGAGTCACAGAAACTATTCAAATTAGCAGCTACTCTAACTGGCCTAATTATGAGAATCAAAGAAAGGAGAAGTGTGTTAACAGCGACACTTAATTTTTATTGTAATTACCTGATAGCCACTGCAGCCGGTGCAGTCATTTACTCCTGGGCAGGGTCACACCACCGGGGCAGAAGAGGCACAGTTCTTCCCACGTGACACTATTACACCAGACCACAGCAAAGGGAGTTTATACTCAGAACAGGGTAGGTTTGAAGCCAACGGCCTGAGATAAACGCTTGTGGAAGGCCTCAAGCCTCTCAGCTTCTCTTTTTCAATATAGGGAGAGTGAAAAGAATAGGGGAAATTTGGCACAGGATTTTAATTTCTTCCCATGTTTCACATCTTATGCCTGATTCTGCTGCCCTTGCAGCAGTAAAAACTCCTCCCAACTCAAGTACAGGACTGGGGCAACCTCAGACCACACTCGAGTTGGAGATGCAGTGTGCTGTTTAAATGCCTGTGATCAGAGGCAAGCTATGGCCATAATCTTAGAGCTGCTTCCAGACCTGCTGGACAAGTGACCTTCTCCAGGACCAGTGTGTCCCACCCAGCTGGAGCTGTCCTCTGGGTGGAATGGCTTTTCTTTCTCCAAGAGGCTCTCACCCCACATCAGGCATCACAGAGAAATAGGCAGAGGCAGGCAGGGGCCATGCTCCTTCTGCCAGCTTGCCCCTAGCTCAGCTGCCTGTCTCCTCCTGCAGTCCCAGTGCCCAGCACTAATTTATGTTGCCCACAAATTAGTGTTGCTTTTTTTTTTTTTTTCATCTGGCAAGCATTTGACCCACTTCCATATCTCTGTACTGCTCCACCTTTCCTCATCTTTTTAATAGCCATGCCCAGCTATCATTCAGGATGTAGGGAATCTCAGCATCCACCAAAGTGAGAATGGCAAAAATACTAAAAAAAAACCCCAAACCAAACAACAAACCACAAACAAACCCCCATAGCAACACAGGACTTCTGCTCTTTTTTTTACCAGCTTAACACAGTTTTCTTTCCTGGGCAATGGCTTTAGTAGCCTTCTCTGGCTAGGAGGAACTGGGACAAATGAAAATAATAATAATTGAATGTTGTAAGTGACACTCAGTAACACCCCTGATAAAACCACAGATGGAATAGACTTTTCCCTGGGCCACCTTCCCAGTTTGCCCAGCACTGTTACTGTATGACTCAGTAAACATTTTCTCTGCAAGTGGAGACAGAAAACCTGCTCATCTTGAGTGTCCATTTCAGGTTTTGGTGGACTCTGATATGGTCATCAATAGGGATCCCTGTGAACCAAGCCACATCCTCATTTCTACTCCTCCTTCCAGCTACAAGGCAGTGGAAAGTAAATGCAACTTCTCTCTCCCATCATGATCCAGAAAGGAGGGAGAAGATTTTTCCTTTCCTGTTTCCACATGGTGCAAGGAAGGAGCTCTGATGGGTCTCAGCACTTTCCCCAGGGTCAGACAAGAGGCAAGACTGCAGCAGTCAGCTGTCAGCTCAAGCTAACGGCTGCAGGTGATGCTGCTGGGTCTCAAGGTGCTAGAGATCCTGGATAGGAACAGGTTAGCAACTGAAGGAGTCCCTGGGGACAGCTCAGTAGGAATGAAGAATCACATACATCCTGCAGCACGGTTAAAATACTTCAGTGGTAATGGTAAGATAGGTGAAAGCTTCCTGCATCCTACACTGGCATCTGATTTAAATGTGCATTTGGAGACTGCGCTGCAGAAGAAGAGAGAAGGAACAAGTTATTCCCAACAGCTGTGGAGAATTGGGAACAAGCCTCGTGTGGTCCTTTACAGCCTCCAAATAATCATAGAATCATAGAACTGTTTTGGTTGGAAAATACCTTTAAGATTATCAAACCCAACCACTATCTAACTCTACCAATCTGGCGCTAAACCACAACCCTTAGCACCACATCTGTGTATCTTTAAATCCCTCCAGGGATGGTGATTCAACCACCTCCCTGGGGAGCCTATTCCAGTGTTTGATAAGCCTTTCAGAGAAGATGTTTCTTCTAATATCCAATCTAAACCTCCCTTTGTGCAACTTGAGGCCATTTCCTCTCATCCTATCACTTGTCAATAGGGAGAAGAGACCAACACTCACCTCACTACAACTACCTGAAAGGAGGTTGTAGAGAGCGATGTCTCCCCTGAATCTCCTTTCTCCAGACTAAACCACTCCAGTTTCTTCAGCCACTCCTCACAAGACCTGTTCTCCAGACCCTTCACCAGTTTCATTGCCCACTCCAGCACAATGCCAGTGCTGAGCCAGAAACTCCTGTTTCTTTTAAAACTGTGAAATCCATGCCTTCAGTGTCCACAGGAGCTATAGACCTGAGATGGTGGGTATGCAGCTGGGTATACCATGGCATGGGGACCAGGCTAGCAGGCCAGGCATCAGCCCTCCCAAGCCTATTTTGCTTGCTGCCCTGTGCCAAACTGAGACACGCCCCCTTAAAAAGCACAGGGCCCACTCTCATGCTCTGCCATCTCCTTTCCACACAGAAAATGAGCCACTGTGTAACCCAGTGCAGGGTGGGGCTTTGGAAAGGCAGCGATTCCCAGTGCCTTGGTTCACACCAGTGAGATATCTGGAGCGGGTGTTTCAGCTACAGTTTTAGCCAGTCCTCTTATCATCACGTTGCAGAAAAACTATCTTGGGTGGCAGTTATGCTTAAACTAAACCTACACATTATATGGTACACATGTACTCACAGTCTCTTGAGCCTTGAAGCAGGAGCATCCTCTCCAACACCTCTCCTTGGTAGAGGCACACCCGCAAAATCTCCTCCAACAAGAACTCAATGGCAGAAGGCCTCAGCCTGACATCCCAAATAAGGATACAGTCTTGTCTTGCACAGGGATTGGTGCTGGGAGCAATAATGATAACAGCACAGCTCCTGTGGAAGTCAATGCATAGGGTCAGTTCTCCACAGCTGCTGTGTGTGACAACCAGTAGTACTGGGCTTCTCTGCAAGCAGGAGAGGCATTGCAAGCACTCGCCTTTCTTCACCAAGCCTTTAGAATACATCAGATAAGGAAAGAAGCCTAAGGTTCATTATTCACACTTGCAAACACTCCTCAGACTTAGGTCTTTTTTTCTGTGGAGTGGATAGAAACTGAACAGTCCCCACACCAGGGAAGCTTACCAGTTGCTTTCAGGACATCAGCACGAAGGTTCATTGCAAAGGAGCAGGAGATCGTTCAGGTCTAGGAGAATGAGAAGTGAGAAATTAAGAGCAGGTGAGACAGCTAGCTTCTTAGGAGCACCAGGAAGGCCTTCTCCTCACCACTGCATTCCAGCAGCCCCACCAGCCATAGCAGTGCATTGAGTGACTTTAGGCAGCCTTCATTCCTCTCTACTGCTCTGCCTAGTAAACCACACTGCTCACAATGACAGGGGAACCAATTTGATACAGCCCTGAATTCAAGCAACCAACCTTTCACATGCCTGGCAGCTGCTTCTGATTTTGGAGCAATTGGAAACTCTAATTTACACCCTCGTGATACTAGCACAGTCTGAGTATGAATACTGCCACTCGGCATGGCTGCCACCCTCAGGCTTCTCTATCTTGTGACTGTCCTAAACCAGCCTTTTCCCAAAAATTGCAATATTAAGTTGCTTTCAGGAGAGAGGAGAGAGAAGCAAACAAACAAACAAACCCAAAACTGTCCATAATCTCATTAGAGCAATATTTTCCAGGATCTGAAACTTGTTGATCACAAGGCTGTTTTGAGCAAAAGCACAGCCATTGGTCACATTGAGAGCAACAGTGCTGAAACATTCATTCTCAGCTTAAAATTGAGCTAAACTTGCAGTATTAATTATATTTTATTTCATTTCCCCCCTTTTTTTTTCTTATAGCTTGTGGGCTTATAAATCCAGTTTTATAATTGTTTTGCATTTGCTGCTATGTTATGGCTATTGTATCTAATATAGGCATAGAATCATAGAAATGTTTTGGTTGGAAGAAGCTTTTAAGATCATCAGCTCAAAGCATTAACCCAGCACTGCCAAGTCCACTCATAAACCATGTCCCTCAGCATCACACCCATGCATTGTTTAAATACCTTCAGGGATACTGACTCTACCACTTCTGTGGGCAGCCTGTTCCAACACTTGGCAGTCCTTTTGGTGAAGAAATGTCTCCTAATATCCAAACCTCCCCTGATGCAACTTGAGACCATTTTCTCTTGTTCTATCACTCATTACCTGGGAGAAAAGACCAACACCGACCTTCCTACAACCTTCCTTTAAGGTAGCTGTAGGGATCAGTAAGGTCTCCCCTCTCCAATATACAATGGAATAAGCCCTGATCTAAGGGGCTGGGATGTTTTCAGGAGCAGCTGTTGGTATGTGCCTCCAGGTCCTTTCTTTCCCTTGGAAAGGACTCAACACTCCCTCAAACAGGGAAGCTTAGGATGAGTTCACAGTAAAGTCTTCTTGTGCCCAAAAGGACATAGGACTGATTTCAGGGGGTAATTGCTAACCTGAGGAACAGGCTCACAGCTTTGCCCTTAAATCTGGGAAGCTGTTTTATTTTCAGCTTTTCCCTTATCCAACATGGCTGCAGCATGCTGAGCATGAGGATTCATTCTATTTAATAATCATCTCTAAAGATAAGATTGTCCTTTATCTTTGAAAACTGCCTAGCTTTGCAGATGCCCTGTCCTGGGCATCCCAGGAGCACAACTAGCTGCTGGCCCACACCAATGTCAACCATGCAGACAGAGTCTGGCCCTTGAACAGACAAAACCCCTTTGACAGCAGAAAAATAAGA
Source organism: Tricholaema leucomelas (assembly GCA_013400475.1). Classification (NCBI taxonomy): domain Eukaryota; kingdom Metazoa; phylum Chordata; class Aves; order Piciformes; family Lybiidae; genus Tricholaema lacrymosa; species Tricholaema leucomelas. The sequence continues at coordinate 27,331 of WAAF01005525.1, forward strand.
ATGACTCTCCAGAGTGGCTGCCAGTCAAGTTGAGCCCAGTAGCTGCTATTGCACAGAGGGCAGAAGAACACAAGCACTTCCATGGGAACCACTTGACCCTAAGAAGTCATCTCATCTGGCCCAGGGTGAGATGGTACATAATGCACCAAGGGAAGAGAGGGTTCACATTCCATTCTCTAGCTGAACTGCACAATGCAAATGCTGCAAAGTGGCAGGGATCCTCTCAAGCAAATTTAGGTGGATAAACAACTTACCCATGAGGAAAATACAATGCTGCTTTTTCCTCCTGGCTGTGGGGCAGGCCTGGGAATGGGGCTGAGCATCACAGTGGCCTTGCTCTCCCTCCTTGCCTCCCCACTTTCCCAGTGAAACCTGAAACATGGCTATTTCTATCACTACTGACAAATATCATCACCTTTTGCTCTCTCCTCCCCCTCAGGTGACAGAGTGCAGCGCCAAGGACCATAAATGAATCATCTCTTGGTGGCTACCGTGGCTTTCAAGTGCAATGGTAGGATCAGTGCCACCCACACCAGGTCAGCACTGTGGGGCAGAGGGACCACAGCCCCAGCTCCAAGGAGAGGGATCTGAATTTGATTTGGCTTGTGTTGGGAAAATGAACAAGTGAGATGAGAGGGAAAGCTGGCACATCCCTATGACTTCTGGCCACACTGCCTCTTTCCTTGCCACAGCCACAGCAGTTGCGAGTTAGTAACCCAGGGGAACCTCAGGTATCCCAGTGATGCCCAGGGCAGAGTGGTCCCAGGAGAGGCTGGACAGCACAAGCCGGAGAAGCCCAGCCTGGCTTGGGGAGCTCCCTTCCACACAGGGCAAGACCAAGGCATGGGTCAGCACTTCCACTACCACTGGCAACTGCTGCAGAAAATCTTTTTCCATGGAAAAACTCCTCTGTTGCTGACATCCATCTGAACTCACCTCGAATGGCATTAAGAAGTCTCTGACAGGCAAGAGTGCTATGCAAAAGAGCTGAAAGGCAAAGGGGAACTCCCTTGGGTTGGATACTATGTCCTGGTTTCTTTGCAGGGTCACAGCTCATTGCGTAACATTGCAAGACACTTTTTGTATGCAAAGGAACAAAGCAAGCTTTAGCTTTTCCGAATGACTTGACCCAGTCACCCTTAGATCCTTCATGCCACCCAGACTGGTCCTTCTATTTTTTTCTTCAGGCTTTCAGCTTTTCTTTGAGTAAAATGTAGAGCACTTTAGTGCTCAAGTGCAAGACTGCCTATTATACACATGCAACTCCTCCCCATGGGATTAAGGACACTATGATATGAACAAAGCATTACCCTTTTTGCCCAGAGCTCTGCTCCCATTTCGGGCTGTTGCTCACAACCCACCCCAGACGCCAGTGCTCGCAATGTTGCTCCTCCACAGGCAATGCATTCCAGAGCACAATCAAACCTATTATGCAGCTCTAAAACAGTTTTTCCTTTAATCTGCCGGGGGAAACAGCACAAGGATTTTATATCTAATCCAATAAATCTACACTGACATCTTGTGGAGATCATGAGACCAGAATGCCACAGCCACTCGGCAGGATGAGATTTACACCTGTGCTGTGTCCCCCTGGACACCATCACAGCAGCAGTGAGACTTCTCCAAGCACCTGAAGGTGTGTCCACAGTGAAAACCAGGCCCTGCAATCTCAGAAGTCATCCTTCTCCATCTGCAAATATCGTTAAGTGACCTTCACAAAATTAAATAAAACGAAACTATTTACTTAAAACAAAATAGCTTCCTCACCAAAAGCAATCCAATGGCTCTTCTTGCATAAAAGCTGCAGTGCTTCAGCCTTCTCCAAGCATAGGTTTCTGAGGAGCTATTTTCAAACTCGAATTTTATTATCTCTGTATGCACTGGAAGATAATGGGCCTGAGTAGCACTCCAGGACTCCTTTAGTGCTCTTATTTATCTAAAATTACATGGTTTAAGCAAAAAACTTCCTGCAGTTTTGGAACATGTACAAGATTTCCCTCTCTATTCATGCCATTCATTTTAGCCCCACTGTCATCTTTCTCCCAGTGCTCAGGTAAGTGCTCAAATAGCATAACTTCTGTGCTGAGTAGAGACTATAACAATGCTGTGACATAACTGCCTGGTAGAGGTTAACACCAAGAGCTGAAATCACAGCACGGATAGTCTTGTAGCCAAACTATACAATCATTCCTCCAGCTTCTTCCCAATACCAGACTGGGGAGGAAACACATTTGCCCCAGAGCAGGGAAAAGAAGTGCTTCATCCAGTTTGATTTCTAGTAAACCATTCATGTCAAACAACCCTGAGAAGACTGAGGGTTCCATCATATGTATGAGAAAAAGATGTAGGCTGGATTACAAACCATAAGGGCTGGCATTGTTTCACCACCCTGATTGTAAAAAAATATTCCCCATGTGATCTAAATCTCCTCTCTTTTAGTTTAAAATCATTACTTCTTGTCCTATTTCAATAGGATCTGCTTAAAAACATTGTCACCATCTTCCTCACAGGCCCTCTGTAAGGTCTTCCCAGAGCCTTCTCTTCTCTAGGTTTAACAGCCCCAGCTCTCTCAGCCTTTCTTCATGGAAGAAGTGTTTCACCCTTCTGATCAATATTCTGTGGATCCACTCCAACAGGTTCATGCACTTCTTGTTCTGAGGATCCCCAGATCTGGACACCATATTGCAGGCATGGACTCACTAGACCAGAACTGAGGGCAGAATCACTTCCCTTGACCTGCTGGCCACACTTCTTTTGATGCAGCCAAGGATACAGTTGGCATTCTGGACTATCGGTGGACACTGCTGGCTTATCTTGAGCTTTTCAAGCACCAGTAATTCCAAGCCCTTCTCCACACAGATGCTCTCCCTTCGTACTCCAGTCCGTACTGACACTAAGAATTGCCTTGAGCCAGGTGGAGGACCTTGCACTTGACCTTGTTGGATTTCATTGAGCTCTCCTGTTTTAACAGAATAAATTATTGAGCCCTTCATGGAATTTTCACCCTACTTGCTGGGGTTTTCTAACCTGACTTCTGATCTACTCAGTTACAGAGAAGACATAGAACTAGGTTCAAACCAACCTGTGAGCAAGTGGTTTGGATTTAACTTCAATCATCAGTTTGGCCATTGATGAGGGCAAGACTGGCCCTTACAAAGCAGAAATAAAGAAGTAACAGGGGCAGAGACAGGTCCTTCACCCTTCTGCAATTCTCACTCTTCTCACGGCAGCATTGATCGCCCCAGTCCCAAAAAGCCAGACAACTTTCCAACACGTCATGGAGGTATAGCACCGCCAGCACATTAACAGGACCTCTGCTTCATACATAAGGAATGAAATTTAACAGTGCAGAACATAAAAAATGCTATTTTGACTTGAACAGAATATAACGCTCTGCCCATTAAGTTACACGCAATACTACATAACCAGTTACAAGAGGAGGAAAAACAACCAGCATGAGAAAAGCCTTCAAATAGCTCCAGCATGGGAATCACTAGTTGCAGCACTGGCTCTTCCCCGAACAAGGGCAGATAGCCTTTACCCTTTAGGCTGCAAAAGAGAAGGGGTGATTTTTATGCTTCTAAGTGACTAATCTGTAAGCAATACTTTAAATATTCCTTTGGGACTGCATTGGGTATACAGCCCCAGAACAACACCACACATAAAAGCCCTTCCACTTGGGCTCTCAATATGCCTTGAGCAGTCCCAGTAAGCATCCATACATATGTGCAGTGAGGTCTGATTATTCATATCCTGTTGCCTAGTATTAACTCTCAAATCTATATTTAAGTACCTAAGTAGGAATTACTACAGCTTTCCAAAGATCCTAAGCACCAAGAGCTCTTGTTAAGAGCTTGCCAAAGTACTGACCTAATAAATCTGTTTAAACAATAAAATTCATCAAGATCCCTGTGCTGTGAAATTCAGTACTTCCACACACCGCTAATGCTCCCAAACCCCTTCTAGTAAGAGCTTGTGTGTTCTTTCAGATCAACACATGGGTTCGGTGCAAATACACAAGAGGTGCTAAAGTCACTGTGCTTCAAATACAGTAGAACATAGGCTGTGCATCACAGCATGGCAAATGTGAATTTTTGATCCCTCAATACGAGGAAAAACTTTACTGTATGGGTGGTGGAGCACTGGAACAGGCTGCTCAGAGTGGTTGTGGAATGTCCTTCTCTAGAGGCTTTCAAGACCTATCTGGATACACTCCTGCATGACCTACTCTAGGTGACCCTGCCTTGGCAGGGGGTTGGGATTGATCTTCAGATGTCCTTTCTAATCCCTACCATTCTATACTTCTATAAAAGAAAAGGTACCTGTGTGTTGAATCAAAAATTGTAACTATCCAAATACTAGAAGAGAACTTGATCTAACTCTGTCCATTCTGAAGTCAGGAAGCCTCTGAAAATTTCTGCAGAATTTGAACCTTGCCTTTCTTACAGCTAGAGTCAAAAACCTGCTTTGTATTTATAGAGCCTGATTCTTGCTTTTTGCCAGTCAGGCACACTCATGTCCTGCAGGTAAGCGGAACACAAGAGCAATACTCACAGAAAAAAGGCCACCTCTTTATTTTCCATTCACTTTATGTAACTCTGCTTTAAAAAAATAGTCTTTTGCATGATGCTGGTGTTTTACCTTCATTCTTTCTCCTTCCTGCTTATGAAGACAAAGGCAGAAGCTAATAGCTGCTAGACTGGTTGGAGTGAAGATGAGAAAACAAGAACACAGTAAGTGAACCTGGAAATGTTCTGGCAAGGTAAGTTGTGAGACATTACCCAGAATTCTGAGTGACTGAGTAATTATGGACGAAAATTTAATAAAGACAACAAGTAAAGCATATTGCAACTGCTTAAAAGACACAAAAGACCATATACATTTAATTAGAATAAAAAATAATCTAAAAAGTACTAATTAATTTTGCCAGCATTGGAGGACCAGAGAGCAGCAGTTGCCACACTGTGCGACAGCAGACTTTAGGCATCAGTTCTTTTTGCCAGCAACATCAAGTCCTCTTTCAAGCCCTGAGAGCACAGGATTATAGGATGTTAGAGGTTGGAAGAGATCTCCACAGATCATCAAGTCCAGCCTCCCTGCCAGAGCAGGATCATAATCTAGTGTAGGTTACAAAGGAACACATCCAGACAGGTCTCGAAAGTCTCCAGAGAAGGAGACTCCACAGTCTCTCTGGGGAACCTGTTCCAGTGCTCTGTTACCCTTACAGTAAAGAAGTTCTTCCTCATGTTGAGGTGGAACTTCCTGTGCTGTAGTTTAATCCATTGCCCCTTGTCCTATCACAGGGCACAACTGAGAAGAGTTTGTCCCTCCCTCTTGACCCCCAGCCCTCATATTTATAAACATTGATTAGATTCCCTCTAAGCTTTTCTTCACCAGACCAAAAAGCCTCAGATCCCTCCGCTTCTCCCCATAGGGCAGTGCTCCAGCCCCTTAATCACCTTCATAGCCCTCTGTTGGACTTTTTTGAGTAGATCCCTGTCCTTCTTGAACTGGGGAATCCCAATGCAGGAGATAAGGTCCAAGCTCCTAATACTGTAGTAATCATAAACCCACTTGCTCTAATGACACAGAACTTTATGGATTATGTGACAACCGAGCCCATTTTTTAACAACAAATACTGATGGAAAACTGGTCAAAAAGCTTCAGAATGGATGTGGGGATGGTAGGAGAGACTTCCCATATAACTTTCTATAACTTACTATAATTATGCTGTGCAGGCATCGCTGGAATACAAAACCCTTTCACTGAGCAGATGAACTAATAAATTCAATTCAAATGACTTGGTCATTACTAAATTTTTTTTAATGAACAACGAAAGGATAGGAAGTATTAATACCATCCAAATAGGAGTAAATTCAGTGAATCAGCAAAATAAGCTATTTTACTAGCAGCTTTTCAGTATTAAAGCTGTATCAGGAGATTCTGAAAAAATAAAGCATTGTAACTTTTCCAGAAGGGGAAAGATGATCAAACCCAGCAAGACACATAACAGGTGTGAAGGGTGTAGGAATTAGAGCTAGCATTTTGTAGATTAGTTTCAAATTAAAAGACAACAATTCTGATAAGCTAAGTTTTAAATTAAAACTCCACAAAAGCATGACTTGTCACCTTCTTCTTCTGTTGTCACAAAACATCTACATACACACAGATGGAATTATGACCTTTCAGTTTATTCTTTAAAAAACAACTTCCAGGTGACATGATGCATTGATAGTATCTCCATTAGAACAAACCATCAATTTTGACACAATGATGTTTCGTTTCAAGGTTAAGCACTTTCCCAAGTCTCAAATCTCTTGAAGAAATTCCTTCTTTTCCTCAAAATAATTCCAAAACCACTCAATATGTTCAATCTTCTGTTTAACACTCAGGTATGGGTTTTTTGAAAGCCCACAGATTACTAGTTCCATGAAGTGGCGAATAGGTCCTTGCTTGGGGAAGTTTTCAAGGTGTTTCTCCAGAAAGATATGTTCATGAAATTCAGCATCCTCCTCCATCCCTGACAGAATGGACAAAAAAGGGACAAAGTTATTATCATACTGTAACAGTGAATCTAACTAAGTAAAAAAGGATACAATTTACAAATAATCTTAAATCAGTAAAATTACTGGTCTGTGTCTTAATTCTTTTGCACAATTAAGTCAATCACAGAGAAGTGGAGAAATGGCAGCATTTTAAGATACTAGTTTCTCCCTCCACACAAAAAAAATGTCAGCACACATATCATACTCCTGTGTACCACATGACTTCCATTTTGTGGTCTCATTTATAAGAGTATTTAATATTTAAATTAACTCACTTTATGGTAATCTCAAAGAAAGCTGATGTCAGTGTGGAAGCAGGATGAATAATTAGAAAAATAAAGTAATTTTCTTGCTAAAAACCTGTTTGTTCAATACATGAAGTTTGATTCATTGTGGGTAGCATCTTTTAGACTGGGGGCACTTCTTAATAACCTGTTTAAGAAAACACTGATTGCCTACATTCAGCAGAGGATTAAAGAACACAAACTAGTCTTGAACAAATGAGGTAACCTCATGAAGTATCTAACGCTGAACAGCTAACACACACTTGCATGTTCACTCCCAAGTCACAGACTTAACAACCTATTGCTATCAAATGGGCCCAGAAAATTGTTTTTCAAACACTTTCTGAATGTGTGGATGTGGATGTAGAAATGTTATGTATCTCATCAGCTGCTCTATTTAAGTCATAACCAGCACAAAAGATGATGCATCTAAAAGCATCCACAGGAACAGGGATTATTGCAGTTCTCTAATCAAGTACAGCTCAGCTCCTACGGTAAATTTTTGTTCTCTGCCCTATGGATTTCCTACATGCAGAATAAAAAGCTGCTTTTGCAGTTCCCTGTTCTGAGATTAAAAAAAACAAGACAAACTGGGATTTGTAACGGAAAGATTTTTCTTGTTAGGGATACATGAACATTTTTATTTGCTATATAATTGTAAATTACACACTTTTAAATTCTGTTATTAGAGAAAAACACTGCATAGGAACATTTCCAGATGACAAAAAATGCAAGGTATACATCACAGACCTAAGTGTAGTTGGTTCTCTGTATTAGCTAGGATGCAATACATGATTTGACAATATTAAATAAGAAGTACTAAAATTAAGGTAATTAAGACATGTCTGTCCTAGGCCTCCTCCCTTCTCTGGGCCAAAGAAGTCTCTCAGCTTGTATAAATTTGCATTATTTTTTTCCTGTTTCAAACTTTAGGTTTAAAATATCTGCAATATAGAATCACAGAATTATAAGGGCTGGAAGGGACCTCGAGGATCATCTAGCTCCAACCCCCCTGCAATGGGCAGGGACACCTCACACTGGATCAGGTTGCTCAGAGCCCCATCCTGCCTGGCCTTAAAGACCTCCAGGGACGAGCTGCGAAATACCTCTGTTTTTCTCAGAAATTATCAGTACCAACTACATGACACATTTATCTCCCTTGCCCTTGACAAAGAAAAGAGATTTCCTTCTTCATACACTCTCTTCTTTTTCCTTTATGTTAAAAGGAAAAAAAAAAAAATCAAACAGTTTACGTCAGCCTTCAGAGTTGTATTTCTGCCATGCTTTGAAACCTATAGCTTACAGAAGCACAGAGATGATCCTTTTACCATGCCACCTACACCAACCTGCCCCCACCAAAAGAAGATGGAATCTCACTGTAGCTGGATGCTTTCACAAGCTAACATCCTTTCCAGATTTACATATCTTTGCTGGTCACAAAAATTCAAGAGAACTAAACCAACAAACCCACTACTGAAAGTATCTGAATGATATTGATGGTACACTTTGGCTCTCTGGATGCTGTTCTTTTGGGGACAAATAAAGGGTATCAGGAGAAATAATTTTAATCTCTAAACCAAAATAAGTTGAATCATTTATAGTCTCACAAAAATGGAAGCCAGAAGGAAATACAACATCATGCATTTTGATCTCCCATTTGTCAAAGACACAATACATGGCTTGAGAACGAAGTTCAAACATTTCAGTTAGACTACATTATTTCAATCCTCAAAAAAGTGAAATGTGCATCATCAGATGAGACCATAATTGCCCAAAGCATCAGAGGCAGGGACTTCTGGTGGGAACTGATTAGATGTAATATGCTTGCATGACTCCCCCCACCCTCAGCAAAATGTAACTCCTGCTGCATAGGGAAAACATGCCTGTCCTTCAGTCTCTCTTATACTGAGCTCAGAAATCTCATTTGAAAAAATATGTATGACTTTCTTTATCAATCTCAAAGCAAGAAGACACTCACTCTCAATATCCTATTTCTAATATGCTCTACATACTAGAAAACAGTAAGTCTGAGCAATTTCTCTATCTAAAACACTAACCCTTCCAAGTACGACCAACCTTGTCCTAAAGATGACGAATGCAGATGTCTATAGGGAGCGCTGCTGACATGCTATAAAGGAGACCAAATATCTTGATGCAATGAAAGATGTCCCTGCACATGGCAGGGGGGTCGGACTAGACAATCTTTACAAGTCTCATCCAGCACAAACCATTCTATGATTCTGGGATTTGTAAAATGAGATAAATCATACCCTAGAATAGATTGAGAATTAATAAAGCAAACCCCTCTCCTCCAGTGTTCTGTAATGTTTGCCACCTCTTCTTCTCAAACTCATGCAATGCTTCTCTGCTGACAACAGCACCTCGGCAAAACAGCTTGAACAGGACCTGGTGAGCTTTTGCCAAGGAAAGTCACCAGGTCCCTTTAGGAATTAATTTTCTGAGACTTCTATTAAGCCTATAATTTCTGCCCTTACAACCTCTGGCCCAAGAAAAGCATTTGCTCCTCAAAATGAGGTGTTAAACAAACCAGCACCAATAATACGCACTACTGTTTCTAATGACTGCAGTCCTCAGGCTTTATCAAAGCATAAATGCACAGAAATAATTTTTAAAAGGGGCAAATATCAATGTGGTTTATTGCTATGGCAAGTCTTGGAGCAGAAGCAAAGTTACTAGAAGCAGAAGAGGAAAGCAGAAAGAAGCCGAGCAAATGATGTTATGCAAGCCAGTCAGAGAGATGGAGAGTGTCTTCAACTGCATCAGACAGAGGAAAGGGCAGGCAGGAGCACAAAACAGGGCAGTAGAGCAAGGGTAGGGAAGACTACTACTGGCCACTGCAGCAAGCCAGTACATCTAAGCTTTATCTTCAGTCTTAAAAATCATGATCTTGCCCTGATGCCTCAAAGCACAGCAGAGTGCCACGGTAAAGCACTCTAAAGAGAGCATCAGAGATACTCTAGAACCAAGAAAAACAGTTGTAAGCTGTCTTCTTTCATTTTTCTGTTTCGCTTAAAACTTTAAACACTTTCATAATGCTAAGAGTTGAGTATATGTGCTTCCTCACTAGAAAATGTAATTACACTTCTGTTTTAACATCATGTGCTTGTGACATGAAAGACAAATCACAGAGATCTTGACATACAGCAAGCTGAGGTCATATTCTCCTATTGAGGGAAATGACTCTTATGAAACTTCAAAACTAACAGTAGGAAGAGATATCTTTCTTTTGCAGAGCCACTGGATAATTCCAGAGTGTGCTGATATAATTGGAACAAGGTACTCAAGCTTTTAACTGTGCTTTGACATACCTGACCTGATTAACAGCCTGTGGGTGGCAGTTTGATAGCATAGTATTTTCTGGCTTGATATTTCAACCTGAGACGTGATAGATTTTGGAACACTTCACTGGAATTTTCCACATGGCTTGTCTTTGTGGGCAAATCGATAAAGATTCTTGTTTATGTAAAGACTCTTTGTCCATTTGCCACCCCATCCCAGACAGTACAGTTCCGGACACATTGGAGCAACAGAAAAACCATTGGCTGCCAAAGACGCCTGGTCCACTTACAGCCCCAGACAGAAGGGTTCCAGCCACATTACAACAACAGAAAAACCATTGGCCACAGTGGTTTTAAGCTTGCAAAAATATGACTAGAGCATACTCAGATTTCTACATGATGGAACAGATCAATTCTGGCAGCAGTGATTAAATTCTGTGAAGAAACTGCCAAAATAAGATGAGAATAAACATTAAGAAACAATGAACCACATTATGCAATTTGCAACTCAGTATCAGACAGATTTTCAAAGACTCTCTGTTTCAGATACTAACCTGCTTTGCGTTCAGCAGCTAAATCATTCTAAAATAGTCCTGTTTGATATGTTTAGTCTTAAAAAAAAAAAAAAAAACACACAGCCAAGCTGTCCCTGAAGTTATAAGGTCCCCTTTCCTAAAGTGCACACTTGCTTTGTGTAGTTGTTTTTCCCTTCCTTAACATTTGTGCTCTCTCTGTTGGCTTCACATAGAGCTGCTTCTTTTTTTTTTTTTTAATGGCAATCAAAAGCCTGCACAAAGATGTCTAGTTAAGATAGATATTGTGACTACTTATGAAATGGGTAGAACAGAGAAAGCAGACAATCGTTTAGCACTCAGCTGGCGCAGATATGGAATTGGCAGATACCAGATTCTGATCTGGCTAGCCATTTGGTCTGACAGCTGCACCAAAGAACAGAATCAGTCTTATAAAATGCACACTTTTAACTTTCCTCATCCTCTGCTAGAAGGTTGCATAGTAAAAGGTATTATGTAATAGATCTGAATATCCTTTTGGTGTTGAAAGCATTATGGGAGAGGGAGGAGGACAGAGTGAGCAAGCAAGCAAGAGAGGGAGTTCTCTTCTTGGCAACAGCCAGTCCTCAGATCAGCCAAACCACCTGCAGGACTACACCTGAACAGTGCCAGACTGAGTTCATCTCAAGCATCTCTGATTTGGGACAGTTGGAAAGTTGCATTTGTTTACTATCAAATGCATGACTCATCACTGAGCCACAGAATCATTTTGGTTGGAAAAGACCCTTAAGATCATTGAGTCCAACCAGCCCAGCTCCTGTTATTTTAATCGGATGAAAACAAAGGCTGTGTAAAATAGCTCAGTCATTGGTTAGGTGTTTGACTCCCAGTTCCTCTGAACACTACATTAAAGCAGTCAAAGGTCATAACATGCTCTCAATTCTCAACAAAAGATAAATACAGACACATAATAAAAGTTAACAGCGCATCTACCAGCTTCATTGTCAACTGGGAACTCCCACAGTATTCCTTCTTTTGTCCACTGTATCATCTCCTCAAAACCGTTTCGGGGGGGCTGTGCCGTTACTGCTGCAATCTCCTTTGCAAATTCCAGATCCCAAATTGTTGGTGGAGATACTGAAAAAGAAATTTTGTAAGCATCTGTCAGCATGTTGAAGAATTCTTGCTAGCTAAAACAAAAATCCTTTAACATTAACCTTTACAGAGTACTTTCAGCTGTGTGCATTTTTCTGCCCTAGATGTAAGTATCACCTTTCTCAAATGTTAATTGTCTGTTGAAACGGAAGTTCACTGAATTCTCAAATGCCTGATGAAAATGTATTCTCAACTCCTAGGAGACAATATATTATTAAGCCTTTCACACAGAGCAGGAATTTAATTCTACTGCAATCTTTTTTTCCTTTCTCTCTTCACAAATTCTGCATACAAAAAACTCTGGAGTAGACTGACACACTCTGCTAAAGGCATCTTACTTACTAGAGTTTTCAGGTACTTTACAACTATATTCTCTCTCAGGGAGACAATTCAGTCTGTACTGATGGCAATTCCTTCCCCAACACCTCTAAGTCTCCCAGCTTTTGTCTCTTGGGCTTGAGAAATCCTGATTTCCTATCCTTCTCCTGAAGTCAGACAGTCCCTTTAGGGATGCATCTTTCCTGATTAATTTTTTTTTTAATCCAAGTGTACACATATGGCATCAGAGTCACTCTTAAGGAGTTCCTGCCCCTCCACCCTGAAGAACTGGTCATGAGTCCAGACTGAACTGCATCACTGAAGTTAAGGGAACAAACTGTTACCACAGGACAGTGAGGAACCACTGGGAGTGCCTTAAGCTGCTGTCTCATGATCTCGTGCTCCCCTTTGCTTTCTCATCTCTCCCGGTTCACCCTAAAATCCTTGCCACAGAGATCTCGACATGAATTCAAATGTCACAGTCCATTTCAAGTGGATCATGGCCAAACAGCTATTACTTTACTATTCATAAGTGAAGTATTTGAAATTAAGATATATTTTAATCTTTGGCTCAGTAGCTTTCATCTCAACTGAATTTAAAAAAAAAAAATCAACAAAACAATCTCCCCCTTTATGAAAAAAGCAAACAGTATTACTAATATTACTTTTACATACTGACAAGTGCTTCTATTTTTTGTCTTAAATCAGAATATGTTTTTTCAAATTGTTTCTTATTCAGCAGAGCAACTTTCAGAACTATATTCCCTATCTGCCAACTTTGATTTGAGGACTGTAGGCAGGAATAAAATATAGATAAAAGACAATGTGAAACATCATACTGGAATGAGATTATTGTCACATCTTAAATAATATCTGATAATGCTCTGATAAAAAGTCTAATAGAATAAAGCAGAAATGAATCTTTCCAAGCTTACATTCAAAGGTAATAAACCTATTTTCACCTCTGTGAATCAGAAAATACTACTGATACTTTACATTCACAGTTACTGATATTTTATGTCAACAGTTAGGAATTTTTTTTTCAGGACACCAATATACTTCCCAGGTAAGAATCATGTTTCCAAAATAAATATTAAATATGCAGAACAACTTATTTGTCTTGCACAGACAATATTTTAATTCATTATCTCCACTAATACAAGCCAAGAAAGTGAAATCAAATGAATCAAAGTATCAAATATCACACTGGCATTTCACAAGATTAACGCAAAATGTTTTGTCAACAGGCTCAGTGAGTAAACCAACCAATAAGCTTCCTGCTTTAGCATGTATTCTAGATTTCCTCAAGGCTACCTGGAATCAAATGGGAACACCACATAAAAAGCTTATTAATATCTAGTTATGAATACAAAAAAGTCCTCTTGCTCTCTTAAACAGTTGGCACACATTTCTAGATTTGTGTCTCAGCTGTCTCAGCTTTTTATCTTGGATGACTATCACACACTATTGTGTCTGCAGTGTGCTCATGCAAAACCGAAAGGTTACATTCTCACTATTTCACCTGAGTAAATTAGATTCGACTCAAGCACCAGTTACTGAAACATCACATTTGCAGACAACTAAAAATAAATGCTGCATTGTTCATTATGTTTTTGTATTTGAAGGTAATTGGAAGTCATAAAAAACAGTAAATTGAATTCCATTCTAATGAGCAACTTTCATAGTCCACCATAGAGGTAGCTGCATTCAGAAAGCTCAGAGCTGTATGAAAGTACACAAATATCACTATTTAACATTTTACTAATGAAATTTGGTAAACAAACTAATTTCCCTCTGTAGTTTCAACTGTAAAAAAAACCAAAAAAACCCAACAAACTAATTATTTGGAATCTAGTGAAAACTAACAGTCCTACTCTTGAAATGGAAACAAGTACTTGTATTTTTCTAAAACATCAAAGGGGAATACTCTTTCTTCTGCAGCTGCTGGCTTTAAATATAGCTCTAATTCATTACAGTGGAAAAAGTCTTTTTCTCTGAACACCTTAGGGAAACCAGTCTATTAAAGATCAGTGCTAACACCATATAGTTACACTGTTCAGAAAGAAAGTAAGTGGGAGGGGCAACTTTACATGACTTGCTTGTACTCACACTCTTAGCTCTACTACAAACTGAGCTTTGGCTAAGTCTTCATGTGTGAAAGTATACCCAACATGAAGCATAAAGACTGCTCCATCAGAACAGTGCCATTCAGTGAATATGAAGGTGGGTCACACCTGTTTTGCTGCTGATTTTAATCGTACTTGAGCTCTGGCAGGCATATTTGGTGGATAAGGAATTGTTTGTATGGTTGCATTTACAGAGTGGTTGTCAACAGCTCAATGTCTGGATGGAGATCAGCGACAAGTGGTGTTCCACAGGGGTCTGTATTAGGGCCTGTGCTGTTTAGTATTATTAATGACACAGACAATGGGATTGAGCACACCCTCAGCAAGTTTGCAAGTGATATCAAGCTAATTTGTGATGTCTACATGCTTGGGATGCCATCCAGAGAGACCCAGACACACCTGAGAAGTGGGCCCATGTGAGCCTCATAAGGTTCAACAAGGCCATGCACCTGGGTCAGAGCAATCCTCAGTATCAACACAGGCTGGAGGATGAAGGGATTGAGAGCATCCACGTGGAGGAGAATGTGGAGCAAATGGTGAATGAAAAACTGGATATTAGCCAGAAGAAGCCAGAAAGCCAGCTGGCTTTGCAAACAGAAGCATGGCCAGCAGAACAAGGGAAGCAACTCTGCCCTTCTGCTCTGATGAGATCCCACCTGGAGTAATGTGTCCAGATCTGGAACCCTCAGCACAAGAAGGACATGAACTTGTTGGAGGGGGTCAAGTGGAGGGTCACAAAAATGATCAGATGGCTGTAACACATCTCTTGTGAAGACAGGCTGAGAGAGTTGGGGTTGCCAGCCTGGAGTAGAGAAGGATCGGGGGAGACCTTATAGCAGCCTTTCAACACTTAAAAGGGGCCTAAAAGAAAGATGAAAATAGACTTTTAGTAGGGCTTGTTGTGAGAGAATAAAGGGTAGTGGTTTTAAACTAAAAGAGAGTCGATTTAGTCTACATATAAAGAAGAAATGTTTTAAAATGAGAGTGGTGAAACACTGGAACAGGTTGCTCAGAAACGTGGTAAAAGCCCCATCCCTGGCAACACTCAATGTGAGGTTGGATGGGACTCTGAGCAACATGATCTAGTCAGATGTTCCTGCTTGTTGCCAGAGGGTCATACTAGAAGACCATTAAAGGTCCTTTCCAATTCAAACCATTCTGTGATTCTAAATATACATGAATAGCTTCCCAGCAGGTAAATCAAGGCACTTTGAGGGTGCTTCAAACTACATACACAACATGAAAAAAGAGAAGGCCACAAAGCAATTAAATGTATGGTCTTAGTTAGTTTCTACTATGCTTTTGCTTAGCGACCTGAGCAGCACACTTGTTTCCCTGGGATCACAACCTTGTGGGTTTTTGCCATTAAGGAAATGCAGCAAGTCTGCAACTTGACCAAATAAGCTACTTGGAGCCAACAAGTAGGGGACCTTGACCGCCTGGACAAATGGGCAGAGTCCAATGGGATGGCGTCCAATGGCTCCAAGTGCCAAGTGCTGCACTTTGGTCACAACAACCCTATGCAGAGATACAGGCTGGGGTCGGTGTGGCTGGAGAGCAGCCAGACAGAGAGGGATCTGGGGGTGCTGATTGATACCCGCCTGAACATGAGCCAGCAGTGTGCCCAGGTGGCCAAGAGAGCAAATGCCATCCTGGCCTGCATCAGGAATGGTGTGGCCAGCAGGAGCAGGGAGGTCATTCTGCCCCTGTACTCTGCACTGGTTAGACCACACCTCGAGTAATGTGTTCAGTTCTGGGCCCCCCAGTTTAGAAGGGACATTGAAATCCTTGAGCGTGTCCAGAGAAGGGCGACGAGGCTGGTGAGAGGCCTCGAGCACAAGCCCTACAAGGAGAGGCTGAGGGAGCTGGGGTTGTTTAGCCTGGAGAAGAGAAGGCTCAGGGGTGACCTTATTGCTGTCTACAACTACCTGAGGGGTGGTTGTGGCCAGGGGGAGGTTGCCCTCTTCTCTCAGGTGGCCAGCGCCAGAACAAGAGGACACAGCCTCAGGCTGCGCCAGGGGAAGTTTAGGCTCGAGGTGAGGAGAAAGTTCTTCACTGAGAGAGTCATTGGCTACTGGAACGGGCTGCCCAGGGAGGTGGTGGAGTCGCCGTCCCTGGAGCTGTTCAAGGCAAGACTGGATGTGGCACTTGGTGCCATGGTCTAGCCTTGAGCTCTGTGGTGAAGGGTTGGATCTGTGAGGTCTCTTCCAACCCTGATGATACTGTGATACTGTGATAACATACTCATTCTCCAGGTCGTTTTACACTCACAGAATAAAGACTGGCCTTAGTGACAAAAAGCCAGCTTTCTGTCTTCAAATACAGTAACAGAGCATCCTACTGATTTCTTACACTGCATGGAAGCTTTGCTTATTAAAATCAAAGTTCTATTATTAATTTTCTTATAGGCCTGAAAGCAGGAAGTTAACAGATCATGTCTCCTTCCACACAAGTGACTCTCTTTAATATTCTAAACCTTTAGAACTTGGCTTCATTGGGTTTTTCATTATTGAATTTCCACTAACCTGTTTCCAGTGCTTTTTCTGTAGAAGCCTTAGTGAATATATTAAGCCTCCTTCCTACTTTGAGACTTCTAGAAACAAAAAAGAAAAATTATATTCAGTATTTCACAACACTTCACAACACTGCCAGACAACAAATTCAAAAGCACAAAATATTCTCATGAACTAGCAAGTCTCCAGAGATTAAAAAAAGATAGTGACTCTCACTAAATCTTCAGGCTTTTAACCAGAGAGGTGTTTATGACTTTATTATTTGTCTGTAACAGAGCTTCCTAAAACATTACCATGTGAAAGAAGGAGCAAAAATCAAATGTTATATTTGCAGTCATTTTTTACTGAACTATTTTGGAATCTGAACAAAACTAAACAGTACCAAATCACAGTACTCAAGCACTTTTACAAAGTTGCAACTAAAAAGTGAATCTGGTGATTTGGTGTTTTTTCCCCTGTAAAAATATTGCACAATTCAGGAAGAGAAAAGGCAACATGTAAATCAAACAATTCCTGCTTTATGACATAAATAGCCTTTTTGGAAGATTACAGTCACCTCTGCCATATGGCAAATACTCAAAGTGTATCTGTATGCTATATTTTAAATAGCATTACCATGACGCTCTTTAATTTGAATATAAAAGTATTTCATTTTGACCATCTATTTTTAATCACATTTATCTTTAGCATAAGTTTATACTAAAAAATAAAATACTTTAAAAATAAGTCCGTGAGTTCAACAAGTAATCAAAATACTTTTTCTAATAAATGGAAACAAAGGAAAAAACAATGCTTCTACTGTAGAACACACTGAACTTTAGAACAAATAATTCTTTCAATTATACAAACTTCCAGGTTTCCATTGAAATCCAAGTAGTTCCTACTTTGTTATTACTAACCCACTGTTACCCCATCAACATTTGCCCTTCCTGACCTTCAAATTTCACCTCTGGATTTACAGAGAATTTCTGATGGCCACAACTACTTCTACAAACCTACTCCTGTCATATCACATTTTACGGAAGCGCCCTGGATTCATTTCAGCACAGAGCAATGTAATTACAAAGCCTTAAAAGAAAGCAGATTTAGGAGTGTATTTTCCTGTCAGTGTTTAACTCCTAATCACACTAGCCGAAGATATAAGCATCACTTGGAAGAACAACTATA
>WAAF01005532.1:0-18174 GCA_013400475.1 Tricholaema leucomelas
CCTTGTTAAACGTCATGAGGTTGGCCTGTCCTCTGGATGGCAGAGGTTGGCCACCTCTGCAGCCTGTCCAGGTCCCTCTGGATGGCATCCCTGCCCTCCAGCAAGTCAACTGTGCCACACATCTGCTTCCTAAACCCCTGGCGCTTCTCTAAACTCACCTTGAACATAAGATGAAGTCTAGGGTAAGGTAGAGGGGTGGGAATGAGGTGGAAGTGTGGTTGGGAGACCCCCCTGGGGACTCTGGTTTCTGGGAGGGCTGTTGTGTTTCTGTATTACCTTTAACTTGTCTATTTCTGCCTATAGTTGTACAGATTATAAACCCCTGCTTGTATCTTGCACTAAGCTGTGTGTCTAAAGCTTCATTCTAATTCCCAGCTCAGCTGAATCTAGTCTGGGTGATTTCACAGGAGTAGGGGGGCAGGGAACACCCAAATCATCACAACAATTAGAATATGAGTCAGTGCCAGTGTTTAGTCTAAATTTTCACTTCCCTGCCTTACCTGAGGCTTTCAAAAAGGATGCCATATTTGCATCCTTAATAGTCTGATCTATATGTATATGTGCATATATACATATGTGTGTGTGTGAATACATATGTATATGTATACATATACATACCTGTGTGTGTATATATATATATACACATACATATATATATGCACTTAGAACTGCACTTCAGAAATGATATTGTTCTTTCCACTTCACTCACTCAGCACACACTGTTTTTTCAGCAACTCATAATTTTTATTGCTTGAAACTCTCAGTGCAAGATTTACTCTGCCAAAAGAACCTTAAAGCAACAGTGACAGGTTTGTAACTTCTTATTTATGAGCAACATGTTATAAATGGTAACAGCTTCTGTTACTGGCTGAAAACACTTGCTCTATTTCACTCAGGGAAATATGCTCAGAATGCAAGAAAAAAAGCCTAAAAGCAGTATTTGCCTCCAGAGCTTGTGCTTGGATAGAGAGGAACAGAGCAGACTGGTGGCATGAAAGCATGCATGGCATGTTTAATGTGGTAGGATCCTGGCTCTCCCTGGGTGTCAAGCCTTCCAGGCAAGGTGAGACAGCCATGTCTGTCTCCATGAAGTCATGACAACAGAGATTTGATCAGATCAAATACATACCCTGCCGTTAATTTCTGCTCTTCTGGCTAAGTGTAGTAATTTGCTGATGTGCTAGTTTGAGCCTAGCTAGAATGTTTTGGTGAGAAGAACTAGATAATTGGCTGAGAAATGAAAACAATGGTGAGGTCTACTTCGCTCACAGCCTTGCTGAGATGTGTAAAGAAGAAAGACAAAACAAAGATAAAGTCACTTTGCTTGGGCACTGCATGCCGGGTTTTTCTCTCAGCTCTTTGCCTGCTGGGGAGCTGAGGCTGCTGGCTGAACTCCATCTTGCTTTCTAACCTTACCCTCCATTTGCTTTGGCTGATTCACCTTTGCCTCTTAATCCCCTTGGCTGAACCTCCATTCTTCCTTGGGACTGGGGTAAGGTTGAGAAGGGTAGGGGGAAGATGAGGGGGGGGTTGAGAGCCCCTCCTGGGGACTCAGGTTTCTGGGAGGGCTGTTGTGTCTGTATTACCTTTTACCTTGTCTATTTCTGTCTATAACTGTATATACTGTAACTATCTGCTTGTACATTGTGCCAGCTGTAAATATAAGCTTCATTCAAATTTCCAGAGCTGGCTGAGTCTAGTCTGGGTGAGTTCTAAATTGTGGGGGGAGTGGGGGAACACCCAAACCATCACAGCTGAGCATGGAAAATGGCTAACCGTGCTTGGGAAGGAAATTTCTGTGATGCTTCTTCTACATACACTTCTAAACTCAACACTACAATGGCCAGAGACAGAACAGCAGCTGTGATCTGTGACAGATATGCTGCGGTTTATTGCCTGCTTAAAACCAGGAGGGACTTGCACTGTGTGAGCTGAAATCTTGCAGCTGTGCTGGAAGAAAAGATCCACTCATTAGGAGGAGAAACACTGACATTGGGAGACATCAGACAAGTTGAGGAACTGACTACCAACCAGAGGAAAAAAAGAAACAGAGGAGGTTGTTAGCATAACCTATATGCAGCAGAGGTAAGATGACAAATGACAGAGTCAGAAGAAACCAGTCTGACTGTCTGTGGCATTAACATCACAACACGGGAAGGACCCAACCACAACCAGACTTAGATGGAAGTATCTTCAGCTTTCAGAAAAGTGAGGTAGTGTTACTGAATGAAGCACGAAGGAGAGGTAATAAGGGGGCAGACAGCAGAGTGCTCCTCTCCAAGATCAATAATCCTTGAGAAGACATTGGAAAGAATGATCAAGGGATGGGTAGATATTAGGATGTCTTCATGCAACAACAAGATCAAAAAAACTCTTGCAAACCAGAATGTATTCTTGATGGTCAATACAAGTAAGAATGTTTCATACAGTTGCTGTTGAGTCAAAGTAATTCTTGAGCATTAAAGCTAAGCTCAAACCTGGGCTGCACTCTATGAGCCATGCCAACACAGAAACTGCCATGTAAGCCAGGTATCCAGCTGAGTAGCACAGTGAGAGACACCTTGAAATGCTGAAACTGAGGTTGCTGCATAACTCTCGAATTCAGCTATAAGCTCAACATCCATCCTCTGTGAGAGCACACTATGGAGCACTTTGAGTGCACCTTGAGTACTGTGTCCAATTCTGGGCCCCCCAGTTTAAGAGGGACATTGAGATACTTGAACGTGTCCAGAGAAGGGCAACGAGGCTGGTGAGAGGCCTCGAGCACAGCCCTACGAGGAGAGGCTGAGGGAGCTGGGATTGTTTAGCCTGGAGAAGAGGAGGCTCAGGGCAGACCTTATTGCTGTCTACAGCTACCTGAGGGGTGGTTGTAGCCAGGAGGAGGTTGCTCTCTTCTCTCAGGCAGCCAGCACCAGAACAAGAGGACACAGCCTCAAGCTACGCCAGGGGAAATTTAGGCTTGAGGTGAGGAGAAAGTTCTTCACTGAGAGAGTCATTGGCTACTGGAATGGGCTGCCCAGGGAGGTGGTGGAGTCGCCGTCCCTGGAGCTGTTCAAGGCAGGATTGGACGTGGCACTTGGTGCCATGGTCTAGCCTTGAGCTCTGTGGTAACGGCTTGGACTTGATGATCTGTGAGGTCTCTTCCAACCTTGGTGATACTGTGAGACTGTCATACTTTCATCTGCTGCATCTAAACTCCTTTTTTGTGCAGTTCATTTGCAAAGATCAGAGATATAAAAGTGAAAAAAAAAAAGTCCTTTCCCTCCTCATTTTCCAAATTTAGAAGTTCTGTAAGGCTGATGAGGACCAGTAATATAGAATCATAGAATCAGTCAGGGTTGGAAGGGACCACAAGGATCATCTACTTCCAACCCCCCCTGCCATGGGCAAGGACACCTCACACTAGATCAGGCTGTCCTCATCCAGCCTGGCCTTAAACACCTCCAGGGATGAGGCTTCCACCATCTCCCTGGTCAAGCCCTTCCAGGGTCTCAACAACCCTCATGCTGAAGAACTTCTTCCTAACGTACAGTCTGAATGTACCCATTTTTAGCTTTGTTCCATTTTCCCCTGTCCCATCACTACCTGACAGCCTAAAAAGTCCCTCCCCAGCTTTCTTGTAGGCCCCCTTAAGATATTGACAGGTCAAAGGAAGGTCAGAGCCTTCTCCTCTCCAGACTGAACAGCCCCAACTCCCTCAGTCTCTCCTCACAGGAGAAGTGGTCCTCAGAATTCCTTCTTATCCTAACTCTTAGGGAAGATAGATAGCAAAAGATACAAGAAATGGAACTCTGAGTGGGTGAGACTCTTTCTTCTAAATATATGCTTTCATTCAACAATAGATTTCAGACATGAAGTTGATAGATGAGGGAAATCCTGTATGAAGCCACAGCTCATGTTATGTATCAACTCAATTCTACATTACAGTGATTCATTCTGGTCTTGAAACATAGAAAAGTGTCCTTATTAGAGAGGACAAATACAGGAATTTGTCTCTCTGTCATGTTCTGTTAGATTTGTAATCTATTAAGTTAAACAAAACCTTTTCTCACACAGTAACAGAAAGGAAACCATTTGTCTGGGGTTCAGCTGGCACATGGCTCCTTCACGAGAACCTGGGAGGGAACACAGCTGTGACTGGCAGCTGGATTAGCCAATGGGTATTGGATGCTATGCTGGCTTCATGCCCATGATGTAAAGGAAGGGCTGGCTGGGGCAAAGGAGTTTGCATTCAACCCTCAGGGGGAAGCTATGGGTGAAATTCACTTCATTCTATAGCGGGAATTGTCCTTTGACAATTGTGGTAGTTCAGGTTGGCTACTGAGCAGTGCCAGCTTGATAAGAGATCTGAAGATCAAGACTGGGACACTTTCAGTAGTGCCTTCTTACCTTATATTCTGTCTTTAAAAGTAAGGGTAGCTTAGGCCTCACTCATAGGCTCACAGGATGTTAGGGGCTGGAAGGGACCCAAGGAGATCATCCAGTCCAACCCCCCTGCCAGAGCAGGACAATCCTATCTAACACAGATCACACAGGAACACATCCAGACGGGCCTTGAAAGGCTCCAGAGAAGAGACCTCACAACCTCTCTGGGCAGCCTGTGCCAGTGCTCTGGGACCCTCACAGTAAAGAAGTTCCCCCTTGTGTTGAGGCAGAACCTCTTTTGCTGCAACTTACACCCATTGCTCCTTGTCCTATCCCAGGAAGCAGTGCGCAGAGCCTGTGCCCCCACTCCTGGCAGCCCTCAGATACTTATAAACATTGATCAAATCCCCTCTCAGTCTTCTTTTCTCCAGACTAAACAGCCCCAGGTCCCTCAGCCTCTCCTCATCAGCCATGCCCTCCAGTCCCCTCATCATCCTCGTAGCCCTCCCCTGGACCCTCTCCAGCAGATCCCTGTCCCTCTTTAACCGGGGAGCCCAAAACTGAGCACAATATTCAAGATGAGGTCTCAGCAGGGCAGAGTAGAGGGGCAGGAGAACCTCCCTTGATCTGCTGGACACACTCCTCCTAATACACCCCAGGATCCCATTGGCCTTCTTGGCCACAAGGGCACATTGCTGTGCTGTGGGTAACTTGTTAGCCACCAGGACCCCCAGGTCCCTCTCCACAGGGCTGCTCTCCAGCAGATCACCTCCCAGCCTGTGCCTTTACAAATATTTACTGTGTTTTTTCTGACTCTAACCTGAGCAATCACGGCTTGGACTAGACTGTAGTCTAAGTCTAAGCCAACTGCTACCAACACACAGCTTTTGCTGCACCTGGACAACTCCATCACCCTTGGTGCCCTCACAGACAGGGCTCTGCATGGCGACTTCACTGCAACACCTTTGTTCACAAAGTGGCAGCTCTTAAAAGACTTGTTAGCATAATAAAAGCAAGCTGGCCAGGCTGCCGCCACCGCTACCGCAGCTGTCTCTCCTTTCCATCCAAAAAGGGAAGCAGAACCCCAACCTGTGCCGTAGCCCTTGGCACCCCCTATGAATCTTTTGAATGCTCTGACGCTGGTCCCTGAGCACAAACACATCTATGGACAATCTACCTCCTGGGGGTCAGGCTCTTTTACACCATGACCCTCTGTATTGTTGCAGCCAAAGGGCAGCAACTGCAACTTTATTCAGCCAGGCCATGACCCTGCAGCAACCTGTTTAAAGATCAGTCAACAGGCACAGCAGAAGGGGAATAAACGGTTCACTCGTGTTGCCTGTTTTCCTAAATGCACAGGGAAATCCACACGAACCTGCTGCATGGGCACTGTGAACAGATCTCAGAAACACAACTGCAGAACATGGATTTTTTTTTTTTTGCCTTCTTCACAAAGCTTTATAAAAAATTCTTTGTTGGAGATCTAACTCCTTTTGATATTACAGGCATTATAGGAACTATATTAACCCCCATGCAAGTGGTGTTTTCTGATTCCAAATGTGTGGCCGTTTGAGCTGATTTTTCTAGTTCAGACATAGGGGAGAGGTGAACGTTCCAGGGACAGGCCACAGAATGGCAACAATAGATAAGCTGATATAATTTCACTGGAGCATCAAGAGCTTAATGTCTAGAAGCACAGTTTGTTCTCCCCCTTGCTGGCTTCTGCTGCTTTGAGCTATGCCTGCCTATCTTCCCCGGCTGCTGTTTTGGCTGCTGCCACTGCTGCTGCTGCTGCTGCTTTCACCACCGCTTGACCCCTCCCCCATGTCTCTTAGAGTTATTGTATTTTGTTTTTTCTTCATAGTAATTTCTCTTTTATAAATATAATTTCATCTTTCCCTGACTTTCAAAACAAAAAGTCTGTGTTGTGGTGAGTTTATTCTCCCATGGGGGGGATTCACCCTAACCTGGGACAAAATGGCAGTGTGCCTGCCGAGTTGCAGCAGCCACACATCCACAGCATCCAGCTGGTGACCCACTGCAAAACATTGGGGAAGTGCAGTTGTTGTTAGCTATCGCCCCTCGTACCAACCCTACTGTGCAGGCTCGATGGCATCGGGATGTTCTTGTTCTAAGTAAAGAACCTGCTCAGTAGGCATTAAGTCAGGTTCCAGATTTAAACAAGCCTACACTTCTGAAAAATGGTTCCTGTGTCAATGTGAGACAGGACAAAGCAGAATATAAAAATATGAGAAAATGAAAACATGTCAATGTGAGAGTGTCAGAGCAGGGTGTGCCAGAGCTAACTAAGCCAGAGACGTTGGAACCTGTGGGCGATAAGAGGAAGCACTGCGAAGAGATAGCCCCTGCCAGTGGGGGCTGTGAGCAAAACAGGGGTGTGTTGGAGCTAACTGAACAAGGCTAGGGACGAACGGTAACAGCAAACGCCATGAGCAGGTAGATAAGAGACCGTAAAGCATGCGGCTGTGAAGACGCAAAACAGCCAAGTCACAATGACACCTGAGGAAGACTCTCCTTACTTCAGCCTCACGACCACCAGAGAGACCCCCAGGAGGGGGTCAAACACTTCCCCCAGGAGCATCAGCAGGCATGCGCAACAGTGCCAGGAAGAACCACAGCCTCCTCGGGAAGTGTTTGATTATTATTGAACTGCTTCATGGATATGGATCTGAGCGGGAAATAAAACTCCTGCAGCTGCATGTGTACAGTGCGCAGCTGCGGAGATAAACTCCCCTGCGCCCAGCGCTGCTCCTTGCTTGCCAGAATAAAACGCCAAAAAAACTACCAGAAGTTTTCATCGACTCAATTTCAACACACTTTCTTTTACTTCCATAAAGCAAGATCCCAGCGAACCATTTTTAAACGTTCAGAAGGATGCCTCTGATAAACAGGTACAAAATGAGGATGCTGTCTCTCACAGTTGCTCTTTTGGTGTGTGCTTGTGAGTGTGGTATGGCTTTGTTGAACAGAGAGGCTTGCCTTTGAGTGCTTTTTCATGCTCATTGATTGCAATTGTGGGTTTAAGTTATTAAGTGCCACCGTTTCTTTCATGTCTTGTTTGTCACTCTGCGCTGCAGCTTTTAGTGTGTTCTGCAATTGCTTTAAGGAAAGAAGCAGAGGCCACACCTTGAGTACTGTGTCCAGTTCTGGGCTCCTCAACTCAAGAGAGATGTTGAGACACTAGAGTGCTCAGAGAAGGGCAACAAAGCTGGTGAGGGGCCTGGAGCACAGCCCTGTGAGGAGAGGCTGAGGGAGCTGGGGGTGTGCAGCCTGCAGAAGAGGAGGCTCAGGGCAGACCTCATTGCTGTCTACAGCTACCTGAAGGGAGGCTGTAGCCAGGTGGGGTTGGTCTCTTCTGCCAGGCAAGCAGCAACAGAACAAGGGGACACAGTCTCAAGTTGTGCCAGGGGAAGTACAGGCTGGATGCTAGGAGGAAGTTCCTGCCAGAGAGAGTGATTTGCATTGGAATGGGCTGCCCAGGAAGGTGGTGGAGTCGCCGTCTGTGGGAGAACACTCTCCCTAGGCAGGGCATGAGCTGTAAACATCAGAGCTCATGCTGCGAACTGTCCTTGGGCTGCCTGGGGCCCAGGACAGTAAGCTGTAAACAATGAGCACCCCACGCACACCTGCAGGGGGCTGAGCTTGCCATCCCATGGGGTGAGCACCAGGGGACTGAGTGACCTATGGATACCTTGTTTATAGACCTGAACCAATCTGTACCTTCCACATGTGTAAACCTCAGCTAGTTGTGCACACCTCTGCTAAAGGGCTATAGAAGCTGTTGCACTTCCTGAATAAAGCTGTACTGCACTGCACTGACCATAAGGCTGCTGGCAGCTGAGTCCTCATCAGTACCCCGATCGATTCTCAGCATCCCCAGCGATCCGCCACCCGCAGCCGTCCCTGGAGGTGTTCAAGCAAAGCCTGGATGGGTCACTTGGTGCCATGTCTGGTTGACTGGACAGGGCTGGGCACTAGGTTGGACTGGATGAGCTTGGAGGTCTCTTCCAACCTGCTTGATTCTATGATTCTGTGATCTGTGGCTTGTTTCCTCCTACCTACTCTGCACAGGGGAAGGGGAAGCTGCTTGTGGGCTCTCTCTAGCCTCCTGGCAAAAACTTTGAAGTTGTAACTTTGTGACTATTTTGCTGTGTTGAAATCCCTGGAGAAAAAGAGTGAGGTTTTGCAGCTAATCAGGCACTGTTAAGCATGAAAAGTCTGCTTTACCTTTTATCTTGATAAAGTGGAACTCCAGGTTAGCTTTTCTCCCTGCCTGTGTGGGAGTGGGCTGAGAAGCTGAAGCTAGTGTAAGACTTTGAGATAAGTAGAACTGTGAAAGAATTCTTTTTGTTGAAATAAGTGATTCATTTTAAAGCCATTGGCCAGAAGGCAAATGGTATTTTTCTTAAAACTTTTGAAAATGTAAGTGGGAAAACAAATTGGGATGCATCAGCTTTATATTTGTGTAGAAGAAAGAGCCACTGAACATTAGGTTTAGCTTTAAGGAATTTAGACAAAGTAGGTTGTAAGAGATTCATGAAGATAGATCTAAAGATGTATTTTTCTGTCTTGCCTCACAAGAACTCACATCTGAATAAAAATGCCTTATGATAGGCAAGAAGAATCAGTTTACCTGAACAGTGTTACTTTAAGGCAGGGGTCATAGAATCATAGAATCAACCAGGTTGTAAGAGACCTCCAAGATCATCCAGTCCAACCTAGCACCCAGACCCATCCAGTCATCTAGACCATGGCACTAAATGCCTCATCCAGTCTTTTCTTGAACACCTCCAGGGATGGTGACTCCACCACCTCCCTGGGCAGCCCATTACAGTGCCAATCACTCTCTCTGCCAACAACGTCCTCCTAACATCCAGCCTAGACCTCCTCCAGCACAACTTGAGACTGTGTCCCCTTGTTCTGTTGCTGGTTGCCTGGGAGAAGAGATCAACCCCACCTGGCTACAGCCTCCCTTCAGGTAGGGTCAGCAATGAGGTCCCGCCTGAGCCTCCTCTTCTCCAGAATAAACACCCCCAGCTCCCTCAGCCCCTCCTCACAGGGCTGTGCTCCAGGCCTCTCACCAGCTTTGTCGCCATTCTCTGGACACCTTCCAGCACCTCAACATCTCTCTTGAACTGAGGGGCTCAGAACTGGACACAGTACTCAAGGTGTGGCCTGATCAGTGTTGAGTACAGGGGAAGAATAACCTCCCTTCTCCCACTGGCCACACTGTTCTCAAACCTTTTAAACAGGGGGCTGGTTCACTGTCCCCCAGACACTGTCGGGGGCCAGACTATAGTTCAGTTCCAGCCCAGTGCTGTCAGGGACCAGACTATAGTTTGGTTCCAGCCCAGTCCCGGCGGGTGCTTGGAGAGGCTGGCGAGCAGATTAAGTGGCACGAAGTGGCTGCTTGGTTTCCCCCCCACCCCCGGCGGGGTGGGGGGTGGGGAGGGTTCTGTAAATGCCAGCGGTCTGGACTGAGGACCCTGGGGGCCTGTATCCAGCCCGTGGGCTGTAGTTTGAGGACCCCTGCTTTAAGGGTTTAAGATCAGCCCTGCAGGTTTGGAACTTGAAATTAGAACTTAAGGTCAGAAAACCGAAGCACAACTAAACTTTCTGAGGCTAAAGTGGATCTGTAGTCAGTCTCTCATAGCAGCAAGCAATCCACCTGGAATCAGAACTGCCAGAAGAAACCAAGTGCAGAACTCTTTCCCAGATGCTGATGGTAACAGAACCTGAAAGCCTTTCTGGAAATGACAGTGTCCTCCTTTAGTCATATGACTGCTGAAAAAAACATGGAAGTTGAGTCCCAGACCTGGAATGCAGAGGACTCTGGAGTCATTTCATCTAAATTATCACCAACAAGTTTTGAAGGACAATTAACAGCTCGAGGAAAAGCAAACTACATCTATTGGAAGCTGTCCAACCACCAGTCAAGGTTGCTACTACACTTTGTCGAGCACATCAAAGGGTAACACTGATCCAGTAACAGGTTGGCTGATGCTGGGGCCTGCAGGAGTCAGGCCGCCGGGAGAGGCCGAGAATCGATCGGGGCACTGAGGAGGACTCAGTTAGCTGCCAGCAGCGCTGTGCTCAGTGCAGTACAGCTTTACTCCGGAAGTGCAACAGCTTCTATAGCCCTTTAGCAGAGGTGTGCACAACTGGCTGAGGTTTACACAAGTGGAAGGTACAGATTGGTTCAGGTCTATAAACAAGGTATCCATAGGTCACTCAATCCCCTGATGTCCACCCCCATGGGATGGCAAACTCAGCCCCCTGCAGGGGTGCGTGGGGTGCTCATTGTTTACAGCTTACTGTCCTGGGCCCCAGGCAGCCCAAGGACAGTTCGCAGCATGAGCTCTGATGTTTACAGCTCATGCCCTGTCTAGGGAGAGTGTTCTCCCACAGGGGCCAGAGACAGGATTGAATGTGTATTCTAGTGGTAAAGGATGGACAGTATGGAGAATGCAAGGGGAAATCCATAATACTAATAATACCAATGGTAATAGGTGATATTAATGGGGGTATGGGAACAATGGGAGTAATAAATAATGAGTAATTATAATAAGGCTTAAGTAATTAGCATAAACTATGTTAAGTAGTTGGTAATTGTAATAGAATATGGTAAGTGGTTAATGATTATAATGGAATCTTGTACTGGGAATAAATCTGGAGTAGCTTTAAGAGAGTAAGTTGTTTGTAAGTTTATAGGCTAGCTCTTTTAGGCTCACCGATTCAAAGTTTGTTTTTAATTTGTTCTGTATGCCATGGCATTCCAAAAGAGTGCTCCATGTAAGATAAAATCCTTTAATTTCTTTTTTTTCAGAAATTAATTAAATGGTTTAGCTTTTACACATCTCTTCTTTTTTAGTT
This sequence comes from Tricholaema leucomelas, assembly GCA_013400475.1. Taxonomy (NCBI): domain Eukaryota; kingdom Metazoa; phylum Chordata; class Aves; order Piciformes; family Lybiidae; genus Tricholaema lacrymosa; species Tricholaema leucomelas. The sequence continues at coordinate 11,260 of WAAF01005532.1, forward strand.
TTAGTTTCCTATAGATTTCTAGCATTAGCATAGGTAAGGTCAGGAGTTCAGAATAGGGTTTTGGTTTTTTAATATATCAACGGTAGTACCTTACAAGATTTAAAAGAATGGAACAGTTGTTACGCTGCCCTGGCAAAGTTAAAATGACAAAGACTACCAGACTCGGTTTTCAAACACACTTTGAGATTTCAGCTGCAGCATGTTAGATAAGCTACTACCTTTCTACAGCAGATACATAAAAAGAGGTGACACTTCTGAAGGATGGTGTGCTACAGGCCACTGCATCTATTAAAAGGTACCATCACATCTATGCAGTTGTATGCTGAGTTAAGTCTGAAATCATGACAGTGTAAAAGCAATTGTGGTGGTTTGGGTGTTCCCCACCTCCTCCCTCCCCCCCGCCACTTTAGAACTCACCCAGACTAGACTCATCCAGCTCTGGAAATTTGAATGAAGCTTATATTTACAGCTGGCACAATGTACAAGCAGATAGTTACAGTATAGACAGTTATAGACAGAGATAGACAAGGTAAAAGGTAATACAGAAACACAACTCCCCTCCCAGAAACCTGAGTCCCCAGGAGGGGCTCTCAACCACCCCTCACCTTCCCCCTACCCCTCTCAACCTTACCCCAGTCCCAAGGAAGAATGGAGGTTCGGCCAAGAGGATTAAGAAGCAAAGGTGGATCAGCCAAAAGAAAAATGGAGGGTGAGGTTAGAGAGTAAGATGCAGCTCAGCCAGCAGCTCAGAGCTCCCCAGCAGGCGAAGTGCCGAGAGCAAAGTGACAAAAGCACAGTGACTTTATCTATGTTTTCTTTTCCTTTTTACACATCTCAGCAAGACCATGAGGGAAGTAGACATCACCATTGTTTTCATTTCACAGCCTATGATCTAGTCCTTCTCACCAAAGCATTCTAGCTAGCTTCAGACCAGCACAGCAATTAAAACAGATAACAGAACTGCCTACACAGCAGACAATAAAGAATCATTTTGCAGGACAAGCATGCCCTATAATATTGCAGCATAGGTAATACTTACACCTGCTCATGCTAATTTGACACCCTTGACTTTTAAAAATAAAAAAGGGGGAATTCTCCAGATACGTCACACAGAGAGATTCATCCTAGAAAAGTCCAACAGATCTGTTAGTGCAGGGAAGGAATGTGTGTTTGTGTTGCCTACAGGTCTCTGATGGACGCCAGCTTGTTATGTTTGGCTCGTTTTGGGCAGTGAGCAGAGGTCTCACTCAGATGACTATGCCGACACTGTGGCAAGGAATTGAGATGTATCCTGGGATATGGGTGTTGTTAACCTTGTTGACGTCAAACCTGTCTATGCATGTAACCCATAAGCATAAACAAACAACAGGAAGTGTGCATTCATAGCATGACTGCGGGGTGGGAAAAGCCATGCGACGACTCAATATGAGCTAGCATCATGGCGATTCAGCTTTATTGAGAGAGCATCAGGGTTCAAGGTACAGAGGACTAATTTTCTGGTCACAGTGAGAATAGGTGAGCATATCCAGCATGTAGTGTGGTACATCCAAAGATTGGTATTTGCATATTCCCCCCACCTGTGGTGTCTCTCATCACTTCTGGTTAAGGTGAGTAGAAGGTGACACGTCCAGTACGCAACACGGTGCTGTCGATCTGCATATTCTCCCCTCACTTGTGGTTACTGCTATAGCTGAGATTCCCTCCTATCCCTGACACAGTCCCAGGGAGCTGCTTATCAGAAAGCTCAAGGCCACATTCCTTTGAGCTTCTTCACACACAGCTCTGTGACTTGCTGCAGTCCCAATACTCAGACCTTACATCCGAGGCTTGATTGTACAAGCTTCTAGGGGCTCGCACCCCCTTTTCCTTCAGCCAGTTCCCAACACATGATAGCTGCATTAGTCTCATACTATACTAGGAGTTACTTTTGCACAAGCTTTAGCCACACATGAATTGGGCTAGTGCAACAAGCAAATGCTATTTCATAAGCCTTCAGCAATCCTTTCCAGTGAGACAGGTGATGCTGCAAAACAGAGCTGCTGTCCATCTTTGTTATAAGCTCAAGGGCTGGATGCACCCATTGGTAAAGATGGAAATAGTTGTGTTGGTCCTCAGTACAGTAATATTTAAAGTGCCATGGTTGTTACCTGTGGGAGAATATTCTCCCTAGCAGGGCATGAGCTGGTAAACATCAGAGCTTGTGCTGAGAAGTGTCCTTGGGCTGTCTCAGGCTCAGGAAACCAAGCTGCAAACAATGAGCACCCCACACACAGCTGCAGGGGGCTGAGCCTGCCAACCTGCAGGGGTGGACACCACAGATTGTTTTGATACAGAGTGACCTATCAGTACCTTACACATAACTCTGAGCCAATCTGTAACTTCCACTTGTGCCAACCTCAACTAGCCTTGCACGCCTCTTCCAAGTACTATATAAATCACTGTACTGCCTTAATAAAGCGTACTGTATTGCAGGCAGCTAACGAGTCGACTCGTCAGTACCCTCATCTCTCGCCTCCTCCGGCTTCCCGCGACCGCAGTTATCTTTTTGCGAAGGGCCCTGCAACAGATGATAAATGCTGCCTTTGGTGTAAAATGAAAAGGAGGAATTGTAGGAATCCAACATAAGAGAGAAAAATAATGAGCAGTGTATAATTGACTTTTATTCCCACAGCTTCAGGATGCCTCCCATGGGGGAGGAAAGACAGTGGGACACCTGGCCGAGGGGAAAAACGAGACATGATGTATGTTAAAGACTGGGCTGTACTCACCTAGATTATGTTAATGTGTTGTTTGTATGATGGGATAAAAGGAGTCACTGCGAGGGTGACAGGGGCCTTTTTGGTCTTTTGCTTTTGGTCCTTTGTCCTGCATGGGACTTATGCTTGCACTGGCCTGGAATAAAGAGCACCTGCTTCAATCCAAAGTATGTTGTTGCGTAGATTACTGGCAGCAACAAGTGGTGGAGAACGCAGGCAACAAGAGAACAAAGCAGTGAAAAGAGCACCTGCTTCAATCCAAAGTATGTTGTTGCATTTGTCAGATTACTGGCAGCAACAAGTGGTGGAGTATGCAGGCAACAAGAGAACAAAGCAGTGACAGGAAGATATCAGCCTTGAGTGGAAAAAGCTAGATTGCTGGCTAAGCAAATCAGCTCATGAAACTACTTTGGTTTACTAATAGTAAAGATTCTGTTACACATGCTATTTTATACCGGCTGTGGTTGCAGAAACTGTTGAGTTTTATCATTACATATCATAATCATTTGTGTATCACTTATTGTCTACTGTTGCTTCCTACACCTTTTGATGCACTAATTCCATAGATGTAACCATAGATTGTGATCTGTAGCTGTAATAGATGGACAAAAGCTCTATTGTAGTGTAAGCATTTTTTTATCTGTGAGTGTGACTGCTGGACAAGCCTTTCAATGTAATAACTGAAGGTTAAAGGGAAGAGATTAGAGAAAGCAAGTAGCAAAATGAATCCCTACCCATGGACATGGACTATGTGCCACTGGAACTTTGAAGGGTCAGGGGAAAGCCACTAAATAAGTGATGAAGAAAGTTGTTATGTAGGTGATAAAGAAAAAAGGGGATATAGTAACAACTATCGAAGGTACAAGACAGCTACTTGTCTGTTGCATTCCAAGAACAGTGGGGTTTTTAGCATTACATCACTAAGGGTATGCTTTGCCTGCCTCCTGGCACACACGGGCCCTGTGTGACAGGACATGTAAGGTATATAAGTAACCTGGAGCTGTGATGCATAGTCAGTGGAGATGTCCATTAAACATTGGTGCCTTGCTGTCTCAAAGTCTGGACTATGCTCCATCACTGTGCACTATACTGTGCCCAGGTGGCCAAGATGGCCAATGGCATCCTGGCATGTATCAGGAATAGTGTGGTGAGCATGACCAGGGAGGTCATTCTGCCCCTGCACTCAGTGCTAGTTAGGCCACATCTTGAGTACTGTGCCCAGTTCTGGGCTCCCCAATTTAAGAAAGAGATGTTGAGGTGCTTGAACAGAGAAGGACATCAAGGCTGGAGAGGGGCCTAAAGCACAGCCCTGTGAGGAGAGGCTGAGGGAGCTGGGAGTGTGCAGCCTGCAGAAGAGGAGGCTCAGGGCAGACCTCACTGCTGTCTACAACTACCTGAAGGGACATTGCAGCCAGGTGGGGTTGGTCTCTTCTGCCAGGCAACCAGCAACAGAACAAGGGGACACAGTCTCAAACTGCAGCTTTAGGCTGGACTTTAGGAGGAAGTTCTTGCCAGAGAAAGTGATTGGCATTGGAATGGGCTGCCCAGGGAGGTGGTGGAGTCACCATCCTTGGAGGTGTTTAAGAAGAGGCTGGATGACGTACTTAATGCCATGGTTTAGTTAATTGGAAGGTGTTAGGTGATAGGTTGGACTGGATGATCCTAGAGGTCTTTTCCTACCTGATTAATTCCATGATTCTGCAATTCAAACAGCAGCAAATAGAACAACTGAACATTTTTGTGTATTTTTTTTAATCAAGAAGAGGGAGCTATGGGGAGTAGCAAGTTCCAGTTTGACCTTGCCCCTAAGCGAAGATGGTAGATAAGATAGAGGCACTAGGAATGAAAGGAATGCAGGGGTCCCTTGATAGTTTACTTAGTTGCCTTGAGCCACATGCCCAGTGGGCATGGAGGATGGGGCAGGTGCTGTTTTGTAATGGACCAATCACAACATGCCATGATGTGCCATGGACAGAGTTAGAGCATATAAAGGCTGTGTTATGCCTTGACTCAAATGTCTTCGCCTGAGTACCCCACAGAGTCCATGCCATTAATCGCCACACTCTTCTAAATCACACACTTAACCAACAGAAGTCAATTCGTTCAGGCTACGAAGCAGCCGACTAGAAACTCCCTGCTAACAAATACTGCTGTGAAAATGGCTCAGACAACATAGAGCACTTTGCTCTGCAGCCAGAGGGGAGAAAGTTGATGGCCTGTGGTAAATGTGCTAGTGTGATTCTGACAAAAACTGGATGATCAGCCTTTGGGAAACTCCAGGTTGGGGAGCTGAGTCTTCCATAAGGTCAGGGAGATGTCTTTTAGATGAAGGTAAGATCTCTATGCTTTTGAAGGAATAAATTGCTGTATAAGGTAGAGAAAAAAAGGCCAGCTGAGATGAGCAGGCATCGTGGCCTGTATCAGGAACAGTGTGGCCAGTAGGATGAGGGAGGTTATTCTGCCCCTGTACTCAACACTGCTCAGGCCACACCTTGAGTACTGTGTCCAGTTCTGGGCTCCTCAACTCAAGAGAGATGTTGAGGTGCTGGAAGGTGTCCAGAGAAGGGCAGCAAGGCTGGGGAGGGGCCTGGAACACAAACCCTATGAGGAGAGGCTGAGGGAGCTGGGGGTGTGCAGCCTGCAGAAGAGGAGGCTCAGGGCAGAGCTCATTGCTGTCTGCAACTACCTGAAGGGAGGCTGTAGCCAGGTGGGGTTGGTCTCTTCTGCCAGGCAACCAGCAACAGGACAATAGGACACAGTCTCAAGTTGTGCCAGAGCAGGTCTAGGCTGGATGTTAGGAGGAAGTTGTTGGCAGAGAGAGTGATTTGCATTGGAATGGGCTGCCCAGGGAGGTGGTGGAGTTGCCATCCCTGGAGGTGTTCAAGAAGGGACTGGATGGAGCACTTAGTGCCATGGTCTGGTTGATTGGCTAGGGCTGGGTGTTAGGTTGGGCTGGATGAGCATGGAGGTCTCCTCCAACCTGGCTGATTCTGTTATTCTATTTGGAAAAATATATTGAGGGAGAATAAAATCTCCTGTGAATTCAGGTCACTCTTAGCACATAGTTATGACCAAAACAATGAAAAAAAAAAAACCAACAAACAAAAAAAAACCAAACAAAAAGCCACCACAAAAAAAAATCTGTCCAAATGCAATGTTTCCACCATATTTCAAAGAGACATGCCATTTCAGAATTTATCTTAATTTCATAGAATCATAGAATAAGTCAGGGTTGGAAGGGACCACAAGGATCAGCCAGTTCCAACCCCTCTGACATGTCCAGGGACCCTACCCTAGAGCAGGCTGCACACAGCCTCATCCAGCCTGGTCTTAAACGCTTCCAGCCATGGGGCCTCAACGACCTCCCCAAGCAACCCATTCCAGGCTCTCACCACTCTCATGCTCAACAGCTTCCTCCTCATGTCCAGGCTGAACCTACCCATCTCCAGCTTTGCTCCATTCCCCTCCAGTCCTGGCACTCCATGGTAGCCTGAAAAGTCCTTCCCCAGCTGTTTTGTAGACCCCCTTCAGATACTGAAAGGCCACAAGAAGGAGCCTCCTCTTCTCCAGACTGCACAGCCCCGACTCTTTTGAGTCTGTCCCCACAGCAGAGCTGCTGCAGCCCTCTGAGCATCCCAGTGGCCCTTCTCTGGACACTCTCCAGCACATCCACATCCTTCTTGTAATGGGGGCTCCATAACTGGACACAGTACTCCAGATGGGTTCACACGAGAGCAGAGTAGAGGGGGAGAATCACCTCCCTCACCCTGCTGGCCACAATTTGAAGGAGAAAAAGTTCCTCAAAATTAGTTTGGTAACCAAGAAATGAAATCAGAAAGGTTATTGATATTTTGTCTTTGTTCCTCTCAAACATTCCCTAAGATTTCTCCTGGAATGGAGTCAAACCAACATTTTCACAACTTTTTCCATGTCACTGCCCTCTCCCTCTGCACATTTTCACTTCAAGACAAATTTCAGAGCTATTGTTTGATTCTGCTCATAAAGACAAATTTTGTTATTGACAGAGTGCCATATATATAATAGTCTTGTCAGTCCTAACCAGAGGCAAAGCATAACCTCAGAGGAAAATGAAACAAGAAACATCCAAAGGAAGATAAATAGGGACGAGACGACAGGCAAATGGGCAACAGTCCTGCCT
>WAAF01005534.1:8832-18854 GCA_013400475.1 Tricholaema leucomelas
GGAGGTGAGGAGGAAGTTGTTGAGCAGGAGAGTGGTGAGAGGCTGGAATGGGTTGCCCAGGGAGGTGGTTGAGGCCCCATGACTGGAGGTGTTTCAGGCCAGGCTGGCTGAGGCTGTGAGCAGCCTGCTCTAGGGTAGGGTGTCCCTGGGCATGGCAGGGGGGTTGGAGCTGGCTGATCCTTGTGGTCCCTTCCAGCCCTGACTGATTCTATGGTTCTAGGAACTTCAATCAAAAAACGCCTGCTTGGTAACAGCCACAATCTGCAGCCTCACTAACGGATTGTTTCCCACTCTCCTCTCAAAAAAGAAATTCTCTCATTACAAAATGAAACATTAACAATATATTGTTTTTAGGTCAATACAACAGAGTGTTTCGTACACTGCTGCAGAGAGGCTGGAAAGGATGCTGTGCTGCCTGCTGCAAAACTGCTTTGGAGAAGAATCAAAGCCTCAGCCTGTGCATAAACACATATCTGCACATCACAGAGCGGTTTACTCAAGCCCAGCGAGGAGTGCCACCAGCCATGCTGTTTTACAGGCCCAGCTGCAGACAGATTAATAGGAGAGACAGTGTCATCATCATGTCAGTCAGACCACAGGCAGTGCAGGGGCAGACGTGAAGAGAGCCGCCGCACAGAATGGCTTTAGACAGTTGCGAGCAGCGAAACATCCTGCTTCCAAAGGCGTCCAGTCCCTCACGGCAGAAGTGGCAGCCCATGGGCAGGAAACAGCCCCAGCCCGGCTGGCACAGCACCAGTCTGGCGCCGGTCGATGAGAAGCACCGACCCGCACAGGCGCCCGGCGGAGCTTGACGCGGGGCACGCTGGGGAGTGGATGATGCTCAGGAAGATCAAGACAAAAGAGTGGCATTGCTCTCAGAAAACAAAAATGGTTCACCTGCAGCCTTGTCAAGAGTTAAAATATATTAGCAGGATCTATCAGAAAAATCAAAGCACCAATGCAAGCAGCTGGGTCAGATCAAAGACAGCTCAGGGAAACAGGCGGTGTGACTGGACCTTGGCCCTCGTGGGGAAGGGGAGAGAGTGGCTGTGCTTACCTTACACAAACACATGGAACAGCAGAAGGCTGCTGGCAGGAGTTGCACAGGCATCAGCATACACGAACTTTGTGACTCTTACCATGCCAGTTAAAATGCTAAGATCATTCCCTTTTAGCTTTAGAATAGAATCAATCAGGTTGGAAGAGACATCCAAGATCATCCAGGCCCAACCTAGCACCCAGCCCTATGCAGTCAACTAAACCATGGCACTAAGTGCCTCATCCAGGCTTTTCCTGAACACCTCCAGGCACGGCAACTCCACCACCTCCCTGGGCAGCCCATTCCAATGCCAATCACTCTGCCAACAACTTCCTCCTAACATCCAGCCTATAATTCCCCCAGCACAGCTTGAGGCTGTGTCCCCTTGTTCTGTTGCTGGGTGCCTGGCAGCAGAGCCCAACCCCACCTGGCTACAGCCTCCCTTCAGGTAGTTGTAGACAGCAATGAGGTCACCCCTCAGCCTCCTCTTCTTCAGGCTGCACACCCCCAGCTCCCTCGCCACACTGGGAGTGCCATGGTCCAGTGAAGGACACAAGGAAAGCTAGAGCCATAGCTCCTTTGTGGCTCCTGACTATGGTTTTGGCCAAGAAGTGTCTCAAGAATGACGGCTCTGATCCTTCGTGGAGCCATTTGTAAGTGAACGGGATCCAACAACAGAGCACTTTGCTCCACTGAGCTAGAGAAGGATTGGATGGCTCCTGGAAGAGTCATTTCAGGTGAAAGAGGACGAGAAGGAGAAGGGAATTTTCCTGATCAGGTGAACCTCACTGAGACAGCTCTCCTCGCACGCCTGACGTGCACCGTACTCTCTCGAGTGCAATTGAGCTTTGGAAAGATGACAGATGACTGAGGCACGGAGCAGGGGAGTGAGTTACGGCATTAGTGCCTCAGGTACAGAGAATATGTATCTCTGGGAAGGCAGAATAAGATCTGCTTTTAGCAGAAGGAAACCACATTAGCCACAGCAAGCCACAGTGCATCAAAGAGGCCACACCAGCAAAGCATCTTCACGGCACAGGGACGGCATCCTCAGCAGACACGCTGGAGAATCCCCAGTGCCACAGCTGGAAACACAGGCTCCCTTGCTCCCAGGTAGCTGAAAACAGCAGGAGATGTCTGGGTAAGTCTGCAGGAAAAAAGCAGCCTCAGAGAAGGAACACCTGGCTCCTTGAAAGTAATCTTTCTATCTTGACGCCAACGTATCTCACGTAACCAGAGAGAACTATAGCGCCCGTCTGAAGTCTGAAGAGCATGTACCTGACACACCATTTGGAGGAGGATTTACTTTTTTCAACAGACAAATATTAAGCACAGGTGATGGATTCAGATCCACAGGAATGAACAGAGGCTGGAATGTCTAGACAACCAGGAAAGGATAACACAGGTGTGACAACTCTGCTCAACTATCACATTCCAACATTTCCAGTATAAACTAAGTAAGTTCCATCACCTGATGATATAAAAGCAGGAGGAAAACGTATTTGGCTTTGTCTACTACAGATGTCTACTCCTACTAATTTATTTTGGAAGCCAATTCTCCTCTTCATATTTGAGTTGGATGCTTCCAAGTCCACCTGGGGGCTGCTCAGCTTGCTGGCTTTCCAGTACAAGAGTTCTGAGTTCAGAAAGCCCTTTAAATTCTCTGTCCCTGGTTTAGCAAGATGGCTAATACTTGAGTGCTGTTATGTGGCTGTCCTAGAGGACAGCAGGTGCCCTCTGCTTAGCAGAAAGCCTTCCATTTTACACTTGGGTTCTAACCTGCACTGTGTGTGCTGCCACTCCTCCTGTGCCAGACCTGTACAGAGTACACCGAGTACACTGTCTGCTCTCAGGTGATCTTTTACACCAAGAACAACACACAGCTGCACGGACAGGCAGACAGCAAGAAAGACTGAGTGAAAATAATGGGCATCAACCAGGTGGTAACCTCCAAACGAAAATCCACTGTCAGTATTTGCAATAAAAGGAGGTTTGCCAACATCAAGTATCACTGCAACAGGTTGCCTAGAGAGGTGGTAGAAGCCCCATCCCTAGAAGGCCAGGCTGGATGTGGCTCTGAGCAACCTGATCTAGTGTGAGGTGTTGCCCATGGCACAGAGATTGAAGTTAGATCATACAATCAAGCAGGTTGGAAGAGACCTCCAAGCTCAGCCAGCCCAACCTAGCACCCAGCCCTGCCCAATCAACCAGACCATGGCACTAAGTGCCCCAGCCAGGCTTGGCTTCAACACCTCCAGGCACGGCAACTCCACCACCTCCCTGGGCAGCCCATTCCAATGCCAATCACTCTCTCTGACAACAACTTCCTCCTCACATCCAGCCTAGACCTGCCCTGGCACAGCTTGAGGCTGTGTCCCCTTCTTCTGTTGCTGGTTGCCTGGCAGCAGAGCCCAACCCCACCTGGCTACAGCCTCCCTTCAGGTAGTTGTAGACAGCAATGAGGTCACCCCTGAGCCTCCTCTTCTGCAGGCTGCACACCCCCAGCTCCCTCAGCATCTCCTCACAGAGCCGTGCTCCAGGCCCCTCCCCAGCCTTGTTGCCCTTCTCTGGACACCTTCCAGCACCTCAACATCTCTCTGGAACAGAGGAGCCCAGAACTGGACACAGCACTCAAGGTGTGGCCTGAGCAGATGATCCCTGAGGTCCCTTCCAGCCCTCACAATTCTGTGATTCTATGACCTCTCCCATAGTACAAAAGAGACTATCAGCTCTATAAGCTACTTGGTTGCATAGATCTCTGTTGGATGGACATCAAATAAATCTTGAACTACTGTTTGCTGGAATGCTCACTTGCAGCTTAGACTTAAGGACCTACAAGGCAAGTAATTTTGGTACAGTTTAACTGTTCTGGAGTTAAAGATACAGAGAGGGAATACTTTTTTCCCTTGTCACACATCTACAGTTTAATGTGGTCCTCAGTCAGCTTATTAATATCTTCTTCAGTAATTAGTCCTATACTATTCCTGTCCTGGGTTCATCTGCTTCACAAAATGGAATCTCAAATGAATAATTTAGTTTTCATCAACTAATTAAAAAATGTATTAGAGCACATTTGCTATTACCAACCCACAAAATGCAGACAACAAATCAATTAGGCTAGTACAAATACAATTTTTTGCAACCACACAACTGCAGATAAGAATCAGTCCCTTGGAAAAATTAACAGAGGGTCATCCCCCTGGGCCTGACCCTAGAGACAGCAGTGGAGCTGGAGCTGGGGTAGCAGCACTCTCCCATGACATCTGCAGAGTTGCAGTTCATTAGTATCACTGCTAAGAGCAGAACCTGATCTGACAGACCCAAGCAACTTATTGACCCTATTTAGAATTAAAGAGAAAAGCAGAGATTGCAATGCCAAGCAAGCAGCTAGGCAGGCTGCTAGGACTGCCAGCTGGGCACAGAGACAGCTGTGCTCTTGAACCTGCCTCACAGACACACACATGTGGCACATTTGACAGCACTGGTGTGGCTGCTCTTCCTCACCTTCGGGAGTGCTCCACCTTTCAGAGCTGCAGAAGTGCCCCACAGGTAACTGTGACAATTCATTTTCAGGAGTTTCAACATCTTACAGATCGTTGCTGCCAATTACAGTAATTAAACTGCATGCAGAGCATTGGTATACTGCAGGGACACGAGTATGCCCAATGTCTTGACCAGGCTTCCCAGAAAGCCGCGTTCCATCATGACTTAAGTTCAAAGTCAAAGATGCTGCAAAGTTCTGCCTGAACTTGCCTTAAAATACATGTGCAGGGTAGAGCTTTCACTTGGAGAGCTGCCAGCCCACCTCTGGCTCCCAGTGACAACCAAATATCCAGCTGCAGCTAGGATGAAGGATGAGAATCTGGCATAGCTGCAGCAGTCACAGTTTACTCCAGGGAGGAAGGATTATCTTCTCTGCTTTGACTGGAACAAGCAGGGCAAATTGTCTTTGTTTTCAGTGGCGATGAGTAGTATTTTCTACTGTTTGCTATTCAAACTTCACTGCAGCAGTAGAAGTGTCCATCTGACTCATGGGCAACGGTGAGTGATGTCCTACACCTGTCCTCCTGAAGCTCTCCACACATGTATGGTGACCAGTTATGGACATACATCAAAATGACATCAAGTTTGGTCAGCAAAAATGAAAGTTAAAAGAGCTAAGAGGACTACTCATTGGGTGTTCATTGGCATTTTCTCTTTCCCCTAACTCAGCTCAAAAGAGAGCCTCAGAAGGTAGGAACAGGCAAAGAAATGTCAAACAGAGGCAGCAAAAGGCAGGTGTGCTCCATTAGGAACGTGTCAAGGGAAGGACAGAACTAGAAGCAGCAAGTCCAGGTACTTTTCAGTTTCAGATTAGTTGGTTTATTGGCAGTGGCAGGGGCTGATATGTGGCATTATGCTATGAGAACTTCACCTTCCATTATAGCTCCTTGTTTGTCTCCAGTGCTTGCCATTCATTTTAAAAGTAAGCTGAAAGTTCTCCTTGCACAAAACCTATACATTGGACACAGTCTAGAGGTTAAAAAATAAGCCAACCAACCCCCACAACCTCCCCCTCCCCAACACCACCAAAACTGCCCCCCAAAACCCAACCGCTTTGCAGTTGGTATTGAGGTGCTGGAAGATTTCTGTACTTCTCCCTGTCCTTTGGACTCATCTTTGATCTGAACAAGCTGCAGTATGAGCAGAGTTCTTGTGATCCATGCTCATTCCAGAATGCCACTACCAGCTGCAAGTCACTTTATTATTCATGCCAGTTCAACAATAACACTACCAATTACAAATCATCATGACATTCCCCGGGAGCACGGCTAACAAAACAATATGGTAACATTCACCATCCTCATACCCAATTACAAGTGCTGCTGTTCAGCTATCAGAACACCTAGACTCATACACTATAATTAGAGATGGTAACACGCTCAAAACATGTCTTCAATAAAATTAAAATTCAGATATTGGATTTTTTTTCCTATCTTTGGGCATTATGAGCTCTACAAATCTGGTTTATTTGCTGCAGCACTGCTTTCCTTCATTTTAAGGCCATATACATGGAGCAAAGCTGGAGGTAGGGAGAGTCAGGCTGGAGGTGAGGAGGAAGTTGTTGAGCATGAGAGCGGTGAGAGGCTGGCAGGGGTTGCCCAGGGAGGTGGTTGAGGCCCCATGGCTGGAGGTGTTTCAGGCCAGGCTGGCTGAGGCTGTGGGCAGCCTGCTCTAGGGTAGGGTGTCCCTGGGCATGGCAGGGGGGGTGGGACTGGCTGCTCCTTGTGGTCCCTTCCAGCTCTGACTGATTCTGTGCTTCTATGGTTCTACAGTGACAGAAGTCACAGTAGAGACCCCAGACCCCTTTCTCAAAGAACCCCTGTAGGGCCCTAGGAGGCTTCTGCGCATGCGACGTCAGAGGTACCAAGGAGGGAAATGCCACACACCCTCTAAGCTAAACAAGTACTGTTTTTCCAGTGTTACAGATGGAAACTTGTAAGTGGAGATTACGATCCTCAAACCGGCACATTGTTTCATCGAGTGTTTGATTACCAATTGCGAGCAGTCCCACTCAGGTGAGTAAATACTTCACTTCTGACTTGCAAGCAATTTTTTCCAATCCTTCCCACACACCCCTATCCCAAGCATGTTGAAATAAGCTCAGCCAGGTAATGGCTAGCCAGAAGAAAAACAACTCTTCTTTTTAGAAACTGACACCAGCTCAGACTTGTTCTTTTCCGAGTCTCTGCCTCCAAGAAGCTCAGGAACGTTGTCATTTCTGCACAGAGAGTGTCTCCTAAAGCTGCCTAAAATAGAGCCCCTTGCAGAGGGGCTCTGGCACACCTCGTGGCCCCGAAGGGGAACAGGCAGGTAAGCTGGTGAGGAGCTGTCAGATGTCTCCTTCTGGAAAACACGGGCGGTGGTTAGTGCTCAGCACCCAGCTGCTCAGCACACCCCTTACAAAGGATTGAGCACATCCAGGCCCTCAGCCTGCTAACACAGCCAAGCCTGTGACTGCCGGCAGGTAACAAAGACAAACAAGTGCAGGGCTGGTCCATGCTGAAGGCTAAGAGAACCTCTCTCCTTAGACCAAATATTTACCGGGAAGCAGTAACCTGCACTAACTTGGGACTGGGGTAAACTCAGGACTTTCTAATTGATCTCTGACTCAGTATATATTAGTATGCTGAATTACACAGGTTGTAAATACAGTGTTCTTTCCCACCCACGTCTCTCAACTGTCTTACACCACTGTGACACCGCCATACAAAGTGCTTATTTGATGTTCCCTTCCAGAAGTCTAAATACACAAACCCAAGGCACCTAGAAGGGAGTAACACCAGCTGTACACAAAGGATGTTTTGTTGGCTAATGTGTATCTTATTCTTGTGAGCAAATTTAGATATAAGAAACCATCAATACACCCTAAGAATTGTGTCCAACTTCCCCACAGTTAGAGCTGCATCAGGAGTCCCAGTGCTACGTACTTGCTACATACAGCTGTACAAAGCACAGCTGAGACTGCTGCATGGCATGGAGCAAGGACAGGAAGATACTAAAGCCTATCAGCAGCCTATTGTGACTGTGACTGGAAGAATCCTGTGGAACCAAAACCTGCCCAGAAAGAAAAATGAAAGAAATAATAAAGTCTGATCAGAAGGTGAATACATTTTTGATTAGTGCCTGGCAGCAGATCAGTAACAAACCATTTAAATGTTTACAGCAATATAATTGACCTGTGTCAGAGGCACACAGACACAAGAGAGTATTGGTAGATAATGAAAAAACCCAACCCCAAGCCCAAGCCAACCTGACTGGAGTTAGCACACAATTTTTCTGCATTTCTCAAACTGATACTTTCCAGAAGGTGGAGATTACCTAAAGCAATCAAACCATTCCTGAATGCATGTAGGCCATCAATGACCATCAGTACGTAACATAGGTCTGCAGCTCCCTGCAGGGAGGCTGTAGCCAGCTGGGGTTGGGCTCTGCTGCCAGGCAACCAGCAACAGAAGAAGGGGACACAGCCTCAAGCTGTGCCAGGGCAGGTCTAGGCTGGATGTTAGGAGGAAGTTGTTGGCAGAGAGAGTGATTGGCATTGGAATGGGCTGCCCAGGGAGGTGGTGGAGTGGCCGTGCCTGGAGGTGTTGAAGCCAAGCCTGGCTGGGGCACTTAGTGCCATGGTCTGGTTGATTGGCCAGGGCTGGGTGCTAGGTTGGGCTGGCAGAGCTTGGAGCTCTCTTCCAACCTGGTTGATTCTATGAGTCTATGTTCCATAGCAAGCACTCCTGGCAAACTAGAACTCCCACTTCACTATCCAAAATTATCTAACAATCTGAAAGCCACACATTTCCTCATACCAAATCCTGCCTTAAAAAGGTAAAAAACAGCAGTTCTACATACAGAAATGTGCCAAGTCCAGAGCAGGAGTGCTGCAAAAGGGAGCAGCAAGAACTGATGTTTTGAAATATGTCTGGCCCTTTAGTCAAGAATTTCATAGCAAATCCCACAAATAAAATTACTGGTTTTTTTCATAATGATTTAAAAATGAGTGTATAGTATTTTATAAGTTATATTTTACAGTTCCTCGAGCACTCAGGTCTTAGAAACCAGATTTTATGGCTGCAGAAAGTCTTGAATTTAAATACCTAGAAAATAGCACTAAAAAAAAGCTGTTTAGGAAGTTACAGGTTCTTTTTCTGTCCTTTCCATTTGTGCTCTGTGACTCTACAGAGATAATGTTAATTCATTTGAGGTACTAACTTATCTGAGAAGTTTGCAGGGGAAGAGTTTACAAACACAGCTGAAGACTCTCCAAGTAAATACAAACAGAAAGTCAGAACCTTAGCTGTGCATGGAAACGTTAATGGAAGGTAACCGTTGTCCTCTTCCCCTGCCAACATGGTCTTACTGTTTGCCTGTTAAGATGGGAAGATACGAAGACAGAAAAGAAGAACATCAAAGGAAAAGCAGAAAATAAACATGGTCTGTTTATCCCTCTTCGTTCCTTCCCCTCTCCCCCTTCATCGAGTCCCTTTCCTATGCTTACCTTATTCTGATCGTTCAAATCCACTCAACTGGACAAGAACCATCTGCTGCAGCAGCACAGCCCACAGGGCCAGGAATAGCATGGAGAACCATAGCATCACTTAGCCCACAGGCTGTTTTCTCACGACTGCTGAGAACGTGTCCAAGAGCCAGGTCATGCTGCCTTCCATCTCCCACAGAACAGATTGCAGTGACTCAGGATCCCTCTGGGTCAGAAGAAGTCTGCTTCGTACCCCTCTGACGACCAACCCTATCTCCAAGTACTTTGATGTGCTCAGGCAGACAGCTATGACACAGAAGTGCCTCTCAGCAGCAGCATGAAGTGCAACTTTGGGACATACAGGGAGAATGGCCGTGCAAAGCAGCTTAGCACCAGACAGCTCTTCTGGGCTCATGTGGTCTGTAAAGGCAAGCTGCACAGGGGGCACCAACAGCTAGAGCTGTCACACAAACACACTCGCTTTGTGCTTCTTCAGGACCCCTAGGACTAAATATGGAGCCCAAACTCCTCCTTGAGACAAGGCAGTGGCTTCTTAGAGACCTGATTAATCCACTTCCAGGTCAGAAAAGCAATGTCAGTCAGCTTCACAAGCACACTATAAAGAGGATACAGAGGAGAGAGAGAGAAGCTGCTACATAAGGGAATCACAGGAACAAGCAGAGGCTCCTGACTCCTAAGTGGTTTATCCCAGCAAAACTGGGACCTGTGCCACAGCTTCCTCTTTCTCACATAGAATCATAAGATCCTAGAATCATAGAACCAAGCAGGTTGGAAGCGACCTCCAAGCTCAGCCAGCCCAACCTAGCACCCAGCCCTGCCCAACCAACCAGACCATGGCACTAAGTGCCCCAGCCAGGCTTGGCTTCAACACCTCCAGGCACGGCCACTCCACCACCTCCCTGGGCAGCCCATTCCAATGCCAATCACTCTCTCTGCCAACAACTTCCTCCT
>WAAF01005534.1:19113-51135 GCA_013400475.1 Tricholaema leucomelas
TCTCATCCCATTGGCCTCTGCCCACCCATCCAGCCTGGCCAGGTCCCTCTGCAGGGCTCTCCTACCCTCCAGCAGCTCCACAGCTGTTCCTAGCTTGGTGTCATCTGCAAACTCACTGATGCTCAATCCCCTGGTCCAGATCATCAATAAAGATGTTGAACAGGACTGTGCCCAGCACTGATCCCTGGGGAACACCACCAGTGCCAGCTGCCAACTGGATGTGGCACCATTCACCACCACTCTCTGGGCTCAGCCTTCCAGCCAGTTCTTGACCCAGCACAGAGTGAATCTGTCCCAGCCATGAGCTGCCAGCTTGGCCAGGAGCTTGTCGTGGCAGACAGTGTCAAAGGCTTTGCTGCAGTCCAGCCAGACTCCATCCACAGCCTGCCCCACATTCACCAGGCAAGAACCTGATCATAAAAGGAGGTCAGATTGGTCAGGCAGGACTTTCCCTGCCTAAACCCATGCTGGCTGGCAGAATATTTTCAAACAATAAAGATGAATAAACTTCATAGCAGAACTCAGAGGGAATTATGCCAGGCACTTCCCCTCCTACAGAAGAACTTTGACAATGAAATCGTAGCAAGCTTTCCTTATGTTCTCCTCATCCTCTCCCTAAATACACACACAAAGAAGTCACAGAAATCACACTGCAAAGAGAAGCCCAAACGACTCAAATATTTCCTACACAATGTTCTTCAAAACCATCCAGGTGCCCCCTGATGTGACCAGAGAGACCTTCCCTCTGCTGCTGCATGCAGAAGCAACTGAGATAGGAACTTTTTATAGAGAAAGAACAGTTCCTATCTGCCTATTTTATTCTTCACATTCTTTAGTACAGCCTTCCTCAGGTAACACTGCAGTGATGGCAGTGCCCAACCAGCACTGACAGCACCTGATACAAAGCGGTGCCCTCACCACATGGTAAGTGTAGACACCTCCTGTGTCAAATTTAAGTATGACCAACTGCTTAATTAAAATGTTTGTGTTGTACTAAGATGAACTGGAGATCAGAGAAGCACAGAATCAGTCAGGGCTGGAAGGGGCCACAAGGGTCAGCCAGGTCCAACCCCCCTGCCATGCCCAGGGACACCCTACCCTAGAGCAGGCTGCACACAGCCTCAGCCAGCCTGGCCTCAAACACCTCCAGCCATGGGGCCTCAACCACCTCCCTGGGCAACCCCTGCCAGCCTCTCACCACTCTCCTGCTCAACAACTTCCTCCTCACCTCCAGCCTCACTCTCCCCACCTCCAGCTTTGCTCCATTCCTCTTAGTCCTGTCACTCCCTCACAGCCTAAAAAGTCCCTCCCCAGATTTTTTGGAGGTCCCCTTCAGATCCTGGAAGGCCACAAGAAGGTCACCTGTGCAGCCTGCACAGCCCCAACTCTTTCAGTCTGTGCTCACAGCAGAGCTGCTGCTGCCCTCTGAGCATCCTCCTGGCCCTTCTCTGGACACTCTCCAGCATCTCCACATCCCTCTTGTCCCAGGGGCTCCAGAACTGGATGCCCTGTCCCTGCTGGCCACACTTCTGATGCAGCCCAAGCTCTGCTTGGGTTTCTGAGCTGCAAATGTACACTGCTGACTCCTGAGGTTATCTTGTGCCCACCTATGCAGCCTGCCCAGGTCCCTCTGGATGGATCCCTGCCCTCCAGCCTGGCTGCTGCACCACACAGCTTGGTGTGGGCAGCAAACTTGCTGAGGCTGCACTCAGTGCCTTTGTCCATGGCACCCACAAAGCTGCTGAAGTCTGAGGACTGATCCCTCAGGGACTCTGCTTGTCCCTGCCTCCACTGGGACATGGAGCCATTGACAGCCACTCTCTGGGTGCAGCCATCAAGCCAGTTCTGCATCCATCAGTACTCCACCCATCAAACCCATGTGTCACCAGCCTGGAGACCAGGATGTGGTGCGGGACAGTGCCAAAGGCCTTGCTCAGGGCCAGGTCAATGCCATCAGATGCATGAATGGAAGCACAGCAACAGTGGAACAGCTTCTTTCACCACCTGAAGAAGTACTTTAAAAGTCAGTGTGAAACTCTGGAACTAGACTGCAAAGCAAGACAGCCACACTTGTTAAATAGACTATCACCACCGACGACAGCTCAAGAGCACGAAAAGGAGACAAAATAAAACTTGAGGAAACTGTTTCCCTGAGGACTTTTGATGTCTCCCAAAGAACAGAAGGCTGATAGCATCAAGACAAACAATAAATAAGAGTCTGGAACTCACTGTGTTCTGTGCACCTCCACCACAAATTGCAGATACTTCCAGTACTGCTTTTTTTCACTCTTGAAAGCAGTTCCAACAGTTCCAAACACAGAAGTACTTATAAAAACCACTCTCAACTTTGCTGGCTGAGAGTCAGAGCCTTTTGCTGCTGACAGGTGTTTCCTTAATAGCCATAAGCAATATAGCAAAGTTGATTTGTAGACCGAAAAAAACCCAAACAGATGAAGACTTGCTAGCTGACCTGAACATACATGTCAGGGAACACGTGAGGAGTCCTTCACCTGGGAAAAGAGAGGAGGGGAACAGCACAGTGCAGGTCATACCTCGAGGATTGCCGTTCAAACTCAGAGAGCAGTGTTACTTCAACGCTACAGAGTACCTGGTTCTTCATCATAGAATCAACCAGGCTGGAAGAGAGCTCCAAGCTCTGCCAGCCCAACCTAGCACCCAGCCCTGCCCAACCAACCAGACCATGGCACTAAGTGCCCCAGTCAGGCTTGGCTTCAACACCTCCAGAGACAGTGACTCCACCACCTCCCTGGGCAGCCCATTCCAATGCCAATCACTCTCTCTGACAACAACTTCCTCCTAACATCCAGCCTAGACCTGCCCTGGCACAGCTTGAGGCTGTGTCCCCTTCTTCTGTTGCTGGCTGCCTGGCAGCAGAGCCCAACCCCACCTGGCTACAGCCTCCCTGCAGGGAGGTGCAGACAGCAATGAGGTCTGCCCTCGTGTACCTGGTACCTGGTTCTTTAATGGCAGGTGCCTTTAAAAGGTGAAGATAATATGGTACTAATGACAACAGAAGCTCGCTGTCTGTGCTTAGGCAATGGGCTGCAAGGTAGAAGGATCACTACTAATCAGACTGCTTCAGCCAGCAACTCTTCCTGCTTCCCCATGGAGACAGCCAGGATGAGACTTTGTCTACCTCAGGGCTGTCAAGGGATGCAAAACAGCCAGCAGATAAAAAGCAATTATTTCTGTGTATTGACTTTCCTTATCTACAGGCAGGTTTATCAAGGTCAGAGGAGCTTATTTTCCATTTGAAGACCCTGATGCTGCAAAGCAGACTCTGAAGATGACTGTTGAATCTCAGCAACCACCATAAATATTGTCGCAATGAAGGAAGAGAATTTCAGTGCCTACCATAAACGCTGTGACAATGAAGGAAGAGCTGTGCACAGAAACTGTGTCCTCCCCTGCTGCCTTTGAGGCCAGATGAAAGTTCAGCCACAACCATCACATGGGGAACTCTGTCAGGCTATGCTTTCTTACAAACTGCTCATGCAACAGCAGCATCAGTGAGTGCAAAAGCTCCCAAGTGAGCACGAAGAGGTCTTAGACAAAAAGAAGGAAATGTCAACCTGAAGAGACTGGGCCACATCCCCATGGAAACTCACAAATCTCATATGAGACCACCTCTTTATTTTTCATTTCAAACTAACAGTTCAGGAGGCTCAGATGAGCATACACTGGAAGTGCAGAGAAGGAGCACCAGCAGCAGATGAACTAACCAACAGCCTCAAGAAAGGGAGCTACAGAAATAAAGGCCGACTTGTTTTCACTTCTTCCAAGCTCCACACACTCACTGCCTCACTTGTCAAAGTTCTTTGCAGTTTACAGCACTCAGCAGTGTCTACTGAGCCTTTGATTGACAATATCACTTAAACACAGAGAAGTTATCTCGAGTTTGGTACTGAGCAAAGAGGACTGGGAGATACACAGCAAGAAACCATTGCTAGGCTGCAGCGATACACTGAGTGTTAGACAAACAGATCTGTGACAAAGGCACTCAGAGAATCATTCACTTCAACCACCCTTTGTGCATTGCCTTGCATATCCTCTCCAACCAATCCTACTCCTTCCTCCAAGTGTCACCAGTAGACACCAAGGTTAACTAAAACACTAAGACTCTTCTATTCAATATAACTTATCTTAAGCATGATGATGAATTTAATGTATTTAAACTCTGCCATCAGTAATCCAAAAGACAAAGTCTTTGTCCAAGTGACAAAGCTGGGGAGGGGCCTGGAGCACAGCCCTGTGAGGAGAGGCTGAGGGAGCTGGGGGTGTGCAGCCTGCAGCAGAGGAGGCTCAGGGCAGAGCTCATTGCTGTCTGCAGCTCCCTGCAGGGAGGCTGTAGCCAGGTGGGGTTGGGCTCTGCGGCTGGCAACCAGCAACAGAACAAAGGGACACAGCCTCAAGCTGTGGCAGGGCAGGTCTAGGCTGGATGTTAGGAGGAAGTTGTTGTCAGAGAGAGTGATTGGCATTGGAATGGGCTGCCCAGGGAGGTGGTGGAGTCACTGTCTCTGGAGGTGTTGAAGCCAAGCCTGGCTGGGGCACTTAGTGCCATGGTCTGGTTGATTGGACAGGGCTGGGTGCTAGGTTGGGCTGGCAGAGCTTGGAGCTCTCTTCCAACCTGGCTGATTCTATCATTCTATGAAGACACTGAGGAGCTGTAAGGACCAGGGATAGGACTCTCACCATCTCTAAAAGCTAGTCCTTGTTTAAGAGCTTTGCTGAATTGAAGCTTAACAGAGAAGTATTAGTAACAGATGATGCCTAAAAGAATCCCTGCCCACTCTTGTACAGTACACCACAGAAGTACTTTCAGGTGTTTCAGCCCACCTGGTGGCCCATTTTTGGATCTCCACACTTGCTACTAAGCTCTGTGAAGAACACCTTAAACAGACACTGCAGAGGAAGTTGCAGAAGGAAGGTGACACTCAGGAATGCCAAGAGCACAACATCACATGACTGATATTAGCAGTTCAACAACATGGAAGACCACAGATAATCTGGAGAGAATGCAGCCCAGATTTTTCCAACAAGATACCTAACCCAGATTTGCTTACAAAGATGTGCAGGTGAGTGCCAGGAGGCTGGAGCCAGGCTCTGCTGGGTGATGCCCAGTGCCAGCACAAGGGGCAATGGTGGAAGCTGAGGCAGAAGAAGTTTCCTGTAAACATGAGGAATTTCTTCTCTGTGAGAGTGACAGAGCACTGGCACAGGCTGCCCAGGGTGGGTGTGGAGTCTCCCTCTTCGGAGATATTCAAAACCCACCTGGGAGTGTTCCTGTGTGATCTGCTCTGGGTGCTCCTGCTTTGGCAGGGGTTTGGACTGGATGAGCTTTGGAGGTCCCTTCCAGCCCCTGACACTCTGTCATTCTGTGGTCTGAATGATGACCTCAGCACTGGCCATTTTTCAGAGGTGTTGATCATATTCAAAGATCAGGGTTTCAGGACTTCAGCATTACTGAACCCCTTTTGTTGACACAGCCAATGTAAATTACGTAACCTAACTCCAGGATGGATTTCTCCACTGAAGAATTTGTTGATGAGAAAAGTAAGATGAGTAACTACTTCATTCTGATGCAGTGACCAAGAGAAGCATCCAAACTCCTGTGGTGACTTCCTGGTTTATAGCAGTATGAAGCCCCACCATGAAAACAAACTTCAGTAGCTAGAAGCTACTTTGAAAAATGCTCTCTGCAGCTAGTTTTCAACGTAGAAATGGAACAAAAAAATCTTCTCTGTGGTACATGAATTTGAATTTACCTTTTTCTCCTCCAATTGAAGCCTTTTGGGAATACGATTGTAAGTCATCCAGGCAAAGAAAACGATTCCATTGATGGTTAAGTCACCCCACATCAGAAATGCATCCACATAATCACTAAAAGGAGAGCAGAATTATGCACCCAACTGAAGATAAATCAGAATTATGTATCCAACCAACATGTTGTCTGTCACAAAGAACAAGAAGAATGCAGCTCGCATTGAACATAAAGAGCAGTATGCTTAAAGGACAGACCACAGCATCCTGCATGCTACCAACCAGTAATGCAAGACACCTGCCAGAGCTTTTATAGACACTGATACAAATCCCACTTAGATGCAGTTCTATGCACAGTTCTAGCATAACAGCTCACTGTCACTACCTGCTGATGAAAAGAGTAGCAGAGAAACTGAGACCTAAAGAGAGAAATGTGCCTGGAGGATAATCTCTCTCTCCCACATACCACTGAGATCCTATCCTGCATATTCCTGGAAGTCATGCCCACAGGGCAGAACTTGGAAGCTGTTGGCAGAGAGAGTGATTGGCATTGGAATGGGCTGCCCAGGGAGGTGGTGGAGTCACTGGCCCTGGAGGTGTTGAAGCCAAGCCTGGCTGGGGCACTTAGTGCCATGGTCTGGTTGGTTGGGTACGGCTGGGTGCTAGGTTGGATGGGATGAGCATGGGGGTGTCTTCTAGCCTGGCTGACTCTGTGAAGATAGTGAGGAGCTTTAAGGACTCAAAAGGGCAAATAATAATCTCAAAACAATTCACTGAACAATCAGAAGGCATAGAAGTTATTTCTATGGAAGAAAAGAGCACTTCAACTCTGGCAGTACCCAAAATCATCCACCAACTATCATCTGTCCGACACTCTACTGGGATGTTTCTGCCGTCAGAAGCAATAGCAGCAGCCTAAAAGGGTATATAGAGATGAGGACATTCCTCACTGAAACCCAGAATTACAGCAGGTACTGCAAGCATGTTCTGCACATTTCTCTGTAGAATAAATACCCCAATGTCATTACTTGTGCTTTTCTCCTTCACATACAAGTGCAGGTCTAGGTACATAGGAACAGCTTCCCATGGACCTAAAGAGGGAAAATTGTCTGCCTCCTACGATGCCCTTTTCCACCCTCAGATGCTGTATTATACACAATACTGACTTACATACAGATACAAACAAATGACTTCATATAGTGTTGTATTAGCAGACACCTGGAATGGTTTTAATACTCCTAATAAATGGCCAATTCAGGATAACTCACATACTTGAGCATTTGCTCCACTTCCATCTGCCAAAAATGTAACACAATGAGTGTTTGGTGCCTAGAATTATTTAGTGATTCTTACGTGTAACTGAAATTACTACATACTTAATTAGGAGAAAATGCACTTTAAAATGTACCTTATGGAGAGAATCAACTTCCTCAGTGTTTGTCATCACATCTGTTTCCTCTTACACAAGCTGTACACAATATGCCACAAATAGACAAAACTCATTGAAGGGAAATTAGACATCTAAACCCAAACACTACTACATCAAACTGTGCTGGTTAAATAAGACCCCATGTCACAACTTCTTTTCCCCCCTAGGGTAATAGCCCCAGTGCCTACACTTATCTCAGTGAAGCCATCTAACTGCTCCTGAGTATGGGTCCTTCCAAGGAAGTATTTCCCTCCCACAAAGTACAACCACATTCTGGAACTCACCACCACGGAGTGGATGTCAGAAGTGTAAATACCTTCAGCAACTAACTGGAGAAGCCTTCTTTCCACTGGGAAGATGTGGCTGCAACTTGCACAGTTAGGAACCCCCTGAAGAGTGCTGTAAACTGGGAGAGGACAAGGAGCGAAGCATCACTGTATCCCTGATGTGTTCTTACACTGCTGTAATGGGAGTCCAAGCTACTCATGGACAGAAAGGGGCACTGAAACAAAGCAGAGTCTTTGGTGTGACCCAGCACAGCAGCGCTTAGGCTCCTCATGTAAGCAGCATTTCAGGTCTTGCTATTCCCAATGAAAACTCATTTTTCTGAAGCACAACCTACTTTGTGCCTCTTTAATTCCTGCACTATACATATGTCTTTTACACACTGATGCTGATCAGAGCCATGAGCTGACCAGCGAAGCCAGTGTACAGACAGCTTCATAACCCTCGCTGCCACTTTGTGTATGATGACTCCCCAGGTGCAATTCTGTGTACCGGTGCTGCTCAGCTGTGGGCGAGATCTGTATTAACATAGCATAGGAACTGGGAGCTGGGAACAAGGAGTTTTTCACAGAATCATAGAATCAGCCAGGTTGGAAGAGATCTCCAAGCTCATCCAGTCCAACCCATCCAATCTACTCATCCAGTCCAACCTATCCACTCAAGATCATCCAGTCCAGCCCCATCCAATCAACCAGACCATGGCACTAAGTGCCTCATCCAGTCTTTTCTTGAACCTTTTCTTGTGAATCACTCCACATGTTTTTCATAGTACATGTTAACCTGCTTCCAGATCAAACAATTATTTAGTATTATTGAAAAAGGTAATAAAGTTTCAATAATCAGAAGTCATCTTTGCCACAATGCAAGTCCAGAATCAGATATTTCTATAATCTCCTCCTATCTCCCAAATGCAGGAAGCAAGGCTAAAGCATTTCAAAAGACTATAAGAAGCCTTTGGATGTGGCAAAACACAAAAACTCTCTGTCCAACAGAAAAACACTCCAGAATATGGAACAATTCCTATTGCTGAACTGCATCAGACAACAGGCCCCATAAATAAATAAAGGCAACTAAAATTTCCTGTGTAGGACTTCAGTACAAATTACAAGCAACTCTTCTAAAATCAGACTGAAAATATTCATTTGTGAACAATAAAAGTGCACCACATGTCAGGAGAAGAGCACAGTTCTGATTACCAATAAAATGTAACTCCTTCAAAACAGCAAACAGCAGATAGCAAAAGCTCCTGCGAGGCTACGCTCCTCCCATGCTCTACTACAAACAAGGACAAACACCAGTAGGAGATCCAGGAATCACCATTGGTGACCTTGGTTTTCAAAACTTCCAGAGGAAAAATAAAGCCAGAAATTCAGAAAGAATGCAATGGCATTAACACTCTGCCTTCTTAAAAGGGTGTAGGCCAACACATCACCACATGAAGGAAAAACTACAGACAGATTAAACATTATTACTGGGAATATTAATCCATGAAAGCTAACTGCAGACATCAAAAATAAAACATCCCCAAGGATTCAGAGGCTAAACCTTCAAGAAGTACAAAAATCCCTGCGCTGCAGGGGCAGATTGCAAGTCTGAGCCAAAGGGAGCGATGTCGAGGCAGGGTGCAGCTCATTTAGGAGCCCTTCTGCAGGGAAAGAGGATGCATTCCTCAGGCACCACCCACTGGTACAGAGGCTGCTGGATGGTTAGCCTGGCAGCTGCCAGTTTGCTATCACACAACGTTCTGCTTTGCATTAGTTGCATTACTTTGGTTAAAACCCAACAGCACGATGTGCTTTAACTGGATAGTTGGCTGTTGGATTTAATTTTCAGAGGCTGAGTGGAGAATATTCAGCATAGTGTGAGAGGCCATAAATAGTTTGAACATCATTCAAAGCCACCAAAAAATATCCACAGCTGAGCTACAAACCAAAGTGGAGGAACTACTGCACACATCACATCCTTGGCAGCCAGCGTCCTTCAGACCTCCCAAACTTTGCTGTTTCTCCTCTCACTTTGGGTATGTATTAAAAGCAAAACAAATCTGACTTTACAGACTGATACTGGATGTCTCAGCATCCAGCCCTGAGACAGTTATGGGGATGATTATTTTCATGTGAGGAGTAATAGAAGCAAACAGATCTAATGCAAAGCATCACATAAGAAGTCTGACTAAATTTTACCTTGTTTTCACCAACAAGCTCGTGAATCAATTAGATTGATGAAGTCTAAACACCAACAACAAAAAGCAGCTATGTGATTTTACCTAGGACCTTGGTGAGCAGTGTGGGCCAAAGAGGGAGAGGTGCAGGAGGTTGCATCGCAAGGCTGATTGAATCATAGAATGGTTTAGGCTGGAAGGGACCTCAAAGCTCATCCACTTCCAACCCCCTGCCATAGGCAGGGACACCTCCCACTAGAACAGGTCGCTCAAGGCCTCATCCAGCCTGGCCTTAAACACCTCCAGGGTGTTAACATTGAGTGATTCTGTGCTCCACAACCTCCCTGGGCAACCTGTGCCAGTGTCTCACCACCCTCACTGCAAAGAACTTCTTCCTAACATCTACTTTCAATCTCCCCTCTGCCAGTTTAAACCCATTCCTCCTCCTCCTCCTCCTGTCACTACCAGACCTTGTCAGTAGTCCCTCCTCACCTCTCCTTGTAGTTCCCCTTCAGATCCTGGAAGGCCACTCCAAGGTCTCCTCCAGGCTTTCTCTTCTCCAGGCTGCAGAGCCCCAACTCTCTCAGCCTGTCCTCATAGCAGAGCTGCTGCAGCCCTCTCAGCATCTTGGTGGCCTCCTCTGGACTGGCTCCAACACTTCCCTGTTCTGCTTGTGTTGGGGGCTCCAGAACTGCACACAGGACTCCACACACACTACACTTCTTCTGATGCAGCCCAGGACACAGTGTGCATTGACCACCACATTTCTTGACCATGTATGCCTCCAGGTTGTAATTGTTCTTTATTTTTTGTTTTAGATTTAGTCGGGCATAAAATCTTAAGGAGACTGAAACTCTGGCCAGTAGTGATGTCTGGGGATAGTGAGGGTGGCATGGAGGAAAGTGCTGATGGGTTAATGGAACTTTAACACATTGAACTTTTTGTACACTGCTCTTATGCTGTATCAGAAAGAAACAGCAAGTGTGGTTACCATTCCAGAAGGGTGGCCAGGAATGCATGTCCTTTCCAGTGCTTGGAAGTGTTTGTAACACAAACAAAATACACCTTGGCCAAAGTATTAGCTCCAGTGCTTACAAGTGGTTGAGAAAACCTCCTGCTCTCATCACACAGTCTTCAAACAGTGTTAAGAACCCAGACCTTCTCCTTCACATGTCTCCATGCTTTTTAACCTCTTCCCAGAATTTCCATATGGTATTTTTCATCCACTTCACATCACAGATTTTACTAATTACAAACACGTTTCCTTCAGAAAGGCTCTTCCAAATCATACCATGAAGAGACAATGGCACAAAACCCCCAAACCAACAAAACCCCCAAATCCTACTGCAATACAAAGTACATGATTTAAGTAAAAAGCTCGTTTGTAGCTCATTAAAAATTACCATCTCGAATTTTCAGGAACACCCTTCAAGATGTGGAGTTAGTGAGCACTCTGTACTTTGACTGTCAGCTCCGCAGAGATACCCTTCCTGTGCCTACTGTGAAGTCTTTCGGCCAAGTTGATTGTGCTCGGTGATACTATCCCCAAAAGCAAAAGCAGCCATAAACTGCATTTCCCTGTCTCCAACACGCAGACAGCACTAATTTCTAGGAAAGGTAGGTCAAAATAACTTACACTCAACAAATCATTTGAAAGCCCAAAGCCTTATAAACAAAGTTGTTACGAGAACTTGTGAAGAACACTCCCCTGCTGAAAATGCTATGGTGTGATAAACACCTGACTGCGTAGTCTGCAGCCGAAGTTTTCCATGTGCCACAGGAGACAGTGGCACAGTTCAGCAATGTGCTCCCCAAAGCCTTTGCATCACCATGAGGCACACAGCTGAAAGCCAACACAACGAGATCAGACTGGAATTCGTGGAGCTCCACAGCGAGATCAGACTGGAATTCGTGGAGCTCCACAGCGATCTCGTCTTTGCTTTGGGAAGGCCAGATGAGGTAGGCTGTACTTGCACACCAACATCTGCAGAGCACTCCAAAATCCTGGCACAGCCAATGACAGGTAAGTTTCAGGTCCTGTGATTTATCCTCCTCCAGCATACATAAATTGATGTGTGTAGACGGAATCCTTTCACTTTAAGGATATAAAGCAAAATAATTGTAGCTGACAGATTTTTTTCCTCACCTGCTTCTAAAATTAATTTACAGCTTATTATGAGTTAGCAATAAACCCATATGTATGTATCATGTGTGTGTGTATCTCTCTCTCTCTCTCTCTCTCCACAGACATTCTCCACCCATCTCCTTGGCAGAAATTAAGACAGGAAACAGACAAACACTTGCTTATTACATCTCTGTGCTCAACAGGCAAACCTATGTCTGATAATAAATACAGAATGATAGCAGGAGGAGTGCACGTGTAGATGGCGGCTCAGATCACAAAGCACATGGGCTTTACTGAAGCCCACAGCTATGTGCTTCCATTCCTCTGTTATTTCTATATATGGGTAGGACCAGACCTCTCCCTCGGACTGGCCAGCACTGCTCAGATTTCTCTAGCCCGATGACTTCACTGCACTCTTCCAAGCAGTGGAAACGCTCACAAGATGAATTTGTTCGTGAGTACCTGTAGCTTGCAATGGCTTTTGTGGAGTTATATTCTTAATACATTGGGTTAAGTATTCAAATGGGGAAGAACCAAAGCTTGAAAAAGCACAGTTGTCGAAACCTGAATGTCACCAGGGTGTCCCACACAGCCCAGAGAACCAGGAGGCAGTATATTATTCCACCATATTTCCCAGCCGAGTTCAACATCAAAATAGCTTCCCCTACAGTTTATACAAAGGCCAGACACAGAGGCAAATGCACAAAGTATGACATTAGCCATACTAGAGCTATTAATGGAATAAACACAGCAGTCAAAGGCCCTCTGAAGATAAAAGCGCTGCTATCTCCCATCTCTGGAGGCCCGCCCAAAACGCAGCCATATTTTCACATCTGTCGGCTTTTTCTCCCCCTGTAACCAAAGGGTTTTCTTCATAATGCTAAACACAAATTAAGTGATTCTTCTGTGGTTCAAAGTAAAACAGCTTCAAACATATCAGTAATGATACACACAGTTCGTTGTGCGTCTTTCCAAGGAAGGATTTACTGCTGCAGTTTCAATTAAAAAAGAACTGCAGGGCTGAGGACACTGGGAGATGTAAGGATGCAGAAATCAGCTTCCAAGCAGCGAGCTGGTTGCTTTTTCTGGTGCCCAGCTCTGTGTTCGAGATGGGCTACACATACTACCTGGTACTGAGGGAAATGTGTTACCATGTACACACGTGGGCTAATTCTGCCTTGTGCTGCCAACAGCAGAATATGGTTAAAAGTTTCAGCCTAGAATGTTAACTACGCTTGGCCTTAAAACCCTTTCTGCAAGGGAGGTGACTAAGCTAGGAAGGGCACTTATGCCAGTCCCTGACTTCACAGACTGACAGTTATGTCGGTTGTGGCAGCTCCTGGTCTCGCAGACAACCCAGAGGTTCTGTACAGATCTCAGCTCTTGCTGTTTAAAGCAGGACATAAAACTCCAGAAGCTTCAACATGCAGAAGCTTGTGGAGCAGAGTTACTGTGTACCAGAGCGTCACACCGGCACTGATGCACTTACTCTGGCCCATGACAAATTCAAGATCGTTTACCTCCTCTGAGCGCTAACTAAGCTCATTCAGAGCCTTGCTGCTTGCAGGCTAAGGGAGCAAGTTCACATTCCATGGCAATTCCAAAGCATCTACTGGGAGTATGGGAAATTATTAAGGTATTTAACTCCCTCCTCCTCACATCGAAGATCTCCTTCTATGCATTTACTTACAGGTGATGGGACAGTAATTTCTGGTTGTTTTATTTAAGGTACAGTTTCTTCTCTTCATCAATAGCACAGGATTTTGCTGTATTCGAATCAGGTACTCCAGCACTTGACTGGACAAACTTGGCTTCAGATCTGCCAGAAACGAGGGCAAAAATCACTTGGAAGTATTCGCACCTACGAAGACAATGCATTCCCTGGCTGAACTAGGAAGGGCAGCTATGGTCCTTGGCATTCAGAGTAAATCTTGCTGTCACCATTGCCTGCTGCCTTATGGCAAAGCCGAAGTGTAGAGGTGCTGGTGTCACAAACTTCATCTCGCTTCTTCTGTTCCATGAGTGCACATCAAGCAAAATAATGTGTAAGTGGGATCCTTAATTTTCTAGCTAACCTCTCTGTTAAAAGAAAAAGGGGAAAAAAGAAGTGTTGCTGGCATACAGTAGACCTTCAAATCTCATTTGGATTCCTTTTCCACCTACTGCAACAGTGAGCTATTTTCCGTCCTCCCACTCTCACAAAGAAGCAATGTCTGCTTGTCACTTAGCTGCTCATGAGAGATGTAAGTAGTAACAAGTTATTGATTTCAGTATTTATTGCCAAGTGTAGAAGCTACAAGCAAAATTCTATTTGACTATGAGCAGTCAGCAGATTAAATATCACCACAAACAAGCCTGCACTCTGTAAGCATAACTTAGCGACACCTGATAGCTCTTCTGCATTATGCCACATGCCTTTACACCAGTGTCTAATGAAGCTGCAGCTTCTCTATCCTGGTCTGGATATCTCCATCACTCCACATAACACATTGAACTGCTTCTTGTTTGTTACAGTTTTTTTATTATCAGCATATTTGGAGTGCACTTGGCAACAGACTATGAATGAAGCTACTCAGGCCTTCGAACAGGCTGCCTCCAGCACAAACCTTCTCTAGGGCCTGCAGTTTGCCTCTCAGCTCTAAGGACGAATGCACTTTCAAGATCTCAGGAGACTTGCAGAACATTCCCAGGTATGTGGATACAGGATTGGGAGGACAGATACTATGAATTTTTAGAGGACTCATCTAGTGCTAAATATCTCCTTCAATGCTCTTTCATGTATGGGAAGCAAAATGTAAGTGTCCTCTGTACCTGGGACTATTTGCAGCTGCAAATAATTATCTCTTTACAGTATCTTTCAAAGCCGTTACTATGCCTCAGCTGTAACACAGCAGAAGAGGACATTTTAAAACTGTTAGGTTGTCCTTGTTTTCCAAAAGTTGTAGCAAGTAACACATGTTCACCTGGAGTACTGCATCCAGCTCTGGAACCCCTACGTCAAGAGGAATGGGGAGATGCTGGAGCATGTCCAGAGAAGGGCCAGGAGGATGCTCAGAGGGCTGCAGCAGCTCTGAAAGAGCTGCACAGACTGAAAGAGTTGGGGCTGTGCAGGCTGGAGCAGAGGAGGCTCCCAGGTGACCTTCTTGTGGCCTTCCAGCATCTGAAGTGCGCTACAAAAACACTGGGGAGGGACTTTTGAGGCTGTCAGGAAGAGACAGGCCTGGGGCGAATGGAGCAAAGCTGGAGGTGGGGAGAGTGAGGCTGGAGGTGAGGAGGAAGTTGTTGAGCAGGAGAGTGGTGAGAGGCTGGAATGGGTTGCCCAGGGAGGTGGTTGAGGCCCCATGGCTGGAGGTGTTTCAGGCCAGGCTGGCTGAGGCTGTGGGCAACCTGCTCTAGGGTAGGGTGTCCCTGGGCATGGCAGGGGGGTTGGACCTGGCTGATCCTTGTGGTCCCTTCCAGCCCTGACTGATTCTGTGATCTTTCTGATCCAAGCTCAAGTGACATGTACTTGAAGGTTCAAACACTTCTTGCTAGGTCACCATGCTATTGGTTCATGTTATTAACAAGCAGAAACCTCCTGAGATGAGGTTCCATTCAGCCACTGTGCTCTCTCTGCAGTTCATAACAATGCATTAAGTAACAACTGTTTTTACAGCTACCAAAACAGCTGGACTGAAGCTGAAGTTTTTATTTGCAAAATAAATATAAGAGAAAGCACATAGAGATTAAATATGTGTAAAAAGTTTCCAATCTGTAGAAACTCTCTCCAGATGCACTACGAAGCAGATCCAACACTGCTAACGGCATGGAGCTCCCAGTCTGGTTGCAGGAAAAAAACCCCAAGGTTCACAGAACCTATACAAGCTCTTTGAATTCCAGCAATAAACTCAGTAAGAGGAAAATAAAGGCAATGCAAAAACTAAATGTGCTCTACTGATGGAACTTTGTCATTGCTCTCCTTGAAACGAAAATCTTTTCTTTGAGCTCCCACAGCGCTCACTGCTACAACAAATCGCCCAGACAAGTTCCGAGCCTTGAGGTACTCGATGGAACAAAGGCAGCATTTTGAACACCAATGAAAGCACACCAGCAGCACTACCAATTCACCACCTCGTCCTATCAAGTTTTTTGCTGATTTTTTCTCCCCCCACCCCCAACCCAGTTTCCAGTGCAACATGAAAATCTCACTAGTTTTACCAAAAGAAAAGGACTGTTGGAGATGGAGACACCTAACTAAGCAGACTTCCATCTCCTGGACCACCTCTGGGTTACGAAGACAGGCTAAGATTTAGTTCAGTACAATGCAAATATCTAATCACAAGCAGACAAAAGAAGTCTGTACTGAACAGTGCTCTACTCTCAGACTCCTACAAAACTACAGATGGAAAAATGTTTTTTGGCCATGGATGCTACTTGATCACTGCCAACTGCTAGGAATCTAGCAGGATTCATAGCTCATGAATACTTCACCAAATTTTCTGGTAGTTTTCCTTAAACTAGAACCAGTATTTTCTTTCTTTGCCTTTGATTGAGCATCTGCCAGCCAACTTTTGTGCATCGACCGGCCCTTCAAAACAAAGTGACAGGCTGCTCAGACCATCTTAAAAGAGAAACGCTCACACTGATAGTATTATGACAGCAACAAGCCTGTAGCTCTCTACTCCTGTTGGATTTTGATGCCAGCACAACTCTCCTAAAAAGAACTTCTTCAAACTCCCCGAGGGAAAGTTTTGCAGGAAAGGAACATCTGAAATCAGAGTTGTCCACTGAATTAGCAGCACTAAAAGTCTGTTCGAACGGCGCAGCAAACACATGAAGTGCAGCACAGCCAAGTAACTTTACTTTATAAATCATATCGTTTTCATTTCCTGAATTCATAACCGCAGTGATGCAATAATGGAAACTTTTGTATGTTTATAAGTTAGTCGACCCACAATCGTTCCCTGCAGTAAGTGTTAGTAATTTCTGACTATTAAAATAATTTTTATGTTCTATTGTTATGGTTTGGTTCGCAGCATAAGCCAGTTTTCTATATAACAAACCCCATTACATTGGCAACAACATTTCTTACCTTAGCCAGCAGTATTGGATGTGATTAATTTCTAACATTCCTTTTGGAAGTAAAAATAAACATCCACTAAATTTTCTTTGTTTGCCATTCCTACATCCTAAGCAGGCTGGCTTTCTCGCAAATCCACGCTGCTTGTCCCTAATTAACTTTCTCCTTCTGAAAGCGCTTGAATTACATCCAGTTACATTCTTCTCCTTTAAACTCCCTTTCACCTACCATTAACTCACAATTGGTGCATTTCATTTAAACGATAATCCCACTTTATGCTTTAAATCAAACTTTCAATTAATACAGACTTACAGCAAAAGTCACTGACGTGGCAGCTAATAACGGGGAACATTAAGATACCCTTTACAAAACTCCATACACAAGGAAGCAGATGATAGGATCAGATCTTAAGACGCTGCCACGCCTGATCAAGAAAGCTACTAGGTAAGGTTCTAGAACGGGTAGAGGGCTTGCTTTAGGATATTAGCCTGCAAACCCTTGCTCCTGCTTTTATCTCAGCACTCCTGTACTGGTTAGCGGTAGAAGCTGATTTAGTCTCACTTTGGCTGTAGCTGCCTCACCTACGTAATATGCAAAACTCCTGAGA
Source organism: Tricholaema leucomelas (assembly GCA_013400475.1). Classification (NCBI taxonomy): domain Eukaryota; kingdom Metazoa; phylum Chordata; class Aves; order Piciformes; family Lybiidae; genus Tricholaema lacrymosa; species Tricholaema leucomelas. The sequence goes on from WAAF01005534.1 coordinate 36,561, forward strand.
GGCAGAATCAGAGAACGGTTTAGGTTGGAAGGGACCTCAAGGATCATCCAGTTCCAAACCCCTGCCACAGGCAGGGACACCTCCCACTAGAACAGGTCGCTCAAGGCCTGCAAGGCACCTTGCAGGTTTCTCTGGGAGAGCTCCTCTACGGGAGACCAAACTGTACGTCTGCAGAGCACAGGAGGCAGCTGGGTAAGGCTGGACTCCACTCTCCACACTGCCGACCGATGCTAACACATCTGCTCAACGTAGGAGGTGCTTTCCAGACCCTCGTGATGGGAAGCTTGTGGGTTTTTTCAGCTGGCAGATCAAACCTGATGCACCATTGAGGCAAGGCAACCACAGCAGAGCTTGCTGAAGTAACCACCGCACCACAAGGCCCGGTGGACGAGACGCAGTGAAGAAATTCTGTCTATCCAATCTGCTGCATCTACTGCTTTACATAATTAACTTTAATCTTTGCATCCTATGTCTCAAACTTAATTTGGTTAATTGGATGAAGTTGAGAACAGCCTCCAGCTGTCTAGACCATTGAACTAAGAATGCAGCACCGCACCAGCTCCAAGCACAGTGCCCCAGTTTCTGCTGCCAGAGATCTGCACCAGCAGCTCCTCACACTGCTTTCTAATTTGTCTTTGTAAGGTACTTCCCGTTCTACCTGTTTGAATTGCCTACCTTTTATTCTGCCCAAGAATTACTCGACTACCAGCGTATTTACCACAACTAGGCACCTATTTGGCAACAACTGAGGGTTTTCTCAGTGTGGATCTTCCACTATTCTGTTCTGTTCACCTACAAGGTACGTTTTATGCCCTTCCCCTTGCACTACACCGTTGTGCACATGTGCTCCAGCATGGCACATGGTGTAAGAGTAGAATATTTCTGCTTGTCTCATCCTAATTTTCACACACACAATCTCTGTTGGAAATTTCAGGTGTTAAATTTAATCCATAGCCACTTCTCCACACAGCTTCAGTAAATAATACCTTAACCTAGGTGGTGACTTTCTAACACTGACAGTTGTCGATTTCCGTTTTCTCACCCCAGTCAGCTCCTGCGCAGCACCATCCACTGCTCTGCTTTTCAACACAGAAGGTATGCTCGGGCTGTGTGCTTGTTGCTTCAGGTGTGTAAGTCACCATTCTCACAGCTCCATTTCACAATTTACATCAGCCAATAGCTGCTTTGAAATACCAGCCCCACAACACTAAAAAAAATCCTGTGATAAACATCTACAGCAAAAGAGTTGTCTCCCTCTCTCTCGTTACAGCAGAAGAGACTTGATTAACTGAGAGACTTCATCTGCCTGACTCCCCTGTAATTTGGCATAGGAGACAGGCTTCAATATATTAACCCTCCAAGTGCCATGAAAATGAACAACTGTGCAAAGGACTGTAATCCCAGGTTGACACTGTCTGCTACAAGCAGCTTCTGGCACAACTGGCAGCTCAAGGCTTGGAGAGATTCACTCTGAAATGGGTCAAGAACTGAGAGAGCCAATGGCATCCTGGGCTGGCTCAGGAGCAGTGTGGGCAGCAGGACAAGGGAGGTTCTTCTGCCCCTGTGCTCAGCACTGCTCAGGACACACCTGGAGTGCTGTGTCCAGTTCTGGGCTCCTCCATTGCAGAGAGATGCTGAGGTGCTGGAAGGTGTTGAGAGAAGAGCAGCAAGGCTGGGGAGGGGCCTGGAGCACAGCCCTGAGAAGAGAGGCTGAGGGAGCTGGAGGTGTGCAGCCTGCAGAAGAGGAGGCTCAGGGCAGAGCTCATTGCTGTCTGCAGCTCCCTGAAGGGAGGCTGTAGCCAGGTGGGGTTGGTTTCTGCTGCCAGGCACCCAGCAGCAGAACAAGGGGACACAGTCTCAAGGTGCACGAGGGAGGTCTAGACTGGATGTTAGGAGGACTGGATGATCTTGGAGAGCTCTTCCAATCTAGTTGATTCTATGATTCTAAGTTCTTGACAGAGAGAAATGATTTGCACTGGAATAGGCTGCCCAAGGAGGTGGTGGAGTTGCTGTCCCTGGAGGTGTTGAAGCAAAGCCTGGATGAGGCACTTAGTGCCATGGTCTGGTTGACTGGACAGGGCTGGGTGCTGGGTTGGGCTGGCTGAGCTTGGAGGCCTCTTCCAACCTGCTTGATTCTATGATTCTATCCACCCTAATCACCTAATGACAACAGTTTATATCTGAATACAGTACTGGACTAAGGTTGAACTTCTCTTCCTGAGCAGATGTGAGACATGTCTCCTTCCTTTTATTTACTGCTGGGGTCTGAGTTTTTTAAGCTGAAAAAAAATTAGTCAGGAGAAGATGTAAGATGTAAAGAAGAAATAACTCTGTGCCCAGGAAAGAAGAAAGAGATAACTGGAAGTGAAGGAGGGAGGCCTGCACAATTAACATGTGGTGTGCTGGTGCTTGGAAATAAGTAGAACTACAATGTTATGAAAGTGAGTAATCCCTTTGCAGGCTGTCTGGAAGGTTTTGACGATGCACGGAGAATAATCTGGAAGGAACTATGATGAGTTTTCTTGGGACATGTAAAGATACACTTTCAATCTGGCAAGTATAATTGAGAAGTATTAAAATGTAGATAAAAGTGAAGTCCTAAACTTCAGGGAGTAAGGGGGGAAAGGATACAAAGAGATCTGGCAAATATTATCAAGATTGAAAAAAAAAACGCAAAAGAAAAACCTTATTAAAGCTTGACTGAGGTTTTACTGCTTAATAACTGAGAGACATACAGAAGGGTGACTTGCCTCATGGATACTCAGATCCAAGAACATAAATTTACAAGTTATTAAACAATATAAATATCCAGAGCAAAGTTGGAAACGAAAAAGGAGGTGGGCAGTGTGCAGGAGCTGCATTAAAAGTTAAAAGATGAGAAAAAGTCTGTAAAAGAATGGTATGTGCTTCTGGTCAGCTTGAGTCTGACCAACTAAGAGCCCCAGCCAGGCTTGGCTTCAACACCTCCAGGCACAGTGACTCCACCACCTCCCTGGGCAGCCCATTCCAATGCCAATCACTCTCTGACAACAACTTCCTCCTAACATCCAGCCTAGACCTGCCCTGGCACAGCTTCAGGCTGTGTCCCCTTGTTCTTTCCCTGGCTGCCTGGCAGAAGAGACCAACCCCACCTGGCTACAGCCTCCCTTCAGGGAGCTGCAGACAGCAATGAGCTCTGCCCTGAGCCTCCTCTGCTGCAGGCTGCACACCCCCAGCTCCCTCAGCCTCTCCTCACAGGGCTGTGCTCCAGGCCCCTCCCCAGCCTTGCTGCCCTTCTCCAAACACCTTCCAGCACCTCAACATCTCTCTGCAATGGAGGAGCCCAGAACTGGACACAGCACTCCAGGTATGTCCTGAGCAGTGCTGAGCACAGGGGCAGAAGAACCTCCCTTGTCCTGCTGGCCACACTGCTCCTGAGCCAGCCCAGGATGCCATTGGCTCTGCTGCCCACCTGGGCACACTGCTGGCTCCTCTTCAGCTCCTCTCTACCAGCACCCCCAGTTCTCAGGAAAGGAATGGTGACTGCAGACATCATAGCCCAAATAGAGCAGACAAAGGTGTGACTCCAAACACAGTTCTGAGTGAGGTCAACTGAAATGCACAAGAAATGGCAGATCATTTATGCCTGATGATTAACAACATCTGAGCAGGGAAATTTCCATAAGTTTACCATTCAGTTTCAGTGTCAGTCTTCAGGTATAAAGACCTGAAAAAAAAACTAAAATCAATTGAAATAGTAATAATTAAAAAAGCAGAATCCCTCCAACCAACACAAAGACAGAAGGGGCACAAAGTAGTGGCATCCCCAAATCTGAACCCCTCCCTTTGTATAACCATACACATGTGCTCAGGTTGTAGAAAAACAAAGATGTATTTGAGCAGTAAGGAGTCTGGTAAGAAGAAAAACAGGGGGAAAATCAAACCATGGCAGTACTGGGAAAGTAGTCAACAAAATACAGACTACAAAATTCACTGCAAGGTTTTAACTACAACATGTAAACAGAAACACGAGTGAAGGCAGCAGCCAGTCACAGTATCTATCTCAGACTATATGAGCTATCACTGAAATTAAAACCTTGCAAGAAAGAAGAGATGCCATGGTATGGTGCTGGAAAAAAGCCAAGCCTCTCTTAATCAGCAACTCTGCTCATGTCATTTTGGTGTGCTCCTTAAACTTCCCTGCATGAGCACGGTCCTTCCCAAGAACAGCATCTTGCAAAGCAAGAATTGGGCTTCAAGAGCTGAAATCTCAAGCTGAAGCTGTAATAGTAGCCCTAATTCACATCTAAGCATTAAGCCAGTTATGACCAAATAGAGAACTTGTTGCTCAATTCTAGAGGAATCAAAGAAAGAAGTGATAGGACAGTTTTGCCTGGAGATGAACTAAGGGACAATTACAAAACGGAAGATGCGCAGTCTGAAGCCCTCCTGGTGCACCCAAGCAGCAACGGAGAAAGAAGACCTGCACTTGAAGAACACAGGTGACAAGGAGATAGGATTTCCCAAGATTTCAAGGGAATCAGCAAGGAAGAGAGTGAAGGAAGCTGCAGGAACTGAAGTTCACATACACGAGTGCTCACACACTCCAAGAGCTTGACTGCCTGCAAAATCAAACCAGAAGCTGTTCTGGCATAGAGAATGCTGTCGACATGCAAGTCCTTGGAGCTTTTAATGGTACTACCTACACACTACTCTGATTTAGAGGCTGACTGCCCTAACAAGAGGGATACCTAATTGAATGCCTCCACTCTCCAAGTGTTTGAGACCAGGCTGGATGAGGCCTTGAGCAATCTGGTCCAGTTAGAGGTGTCCCTCCCCATGGCAGGGAAGCTTGAACTAGATGATCATTAAAGTCCCATCCAACTCAAGCCATTCCCACCAGCTGCTCTTCAATACTGAAAGCTTTGTTTACTTCAGACAATGTTTATATATATATACATATTTAAGGCATCCACATCATTGGCAACAGGTTACAAAGCACACATACAAAGTACATGCCCTGAGTTCCCTACCAGAAGGAATCAGGGAACAAATCTAAAGGGACAGCTAGACACCTAAACCAAACACTGTGCTCAAGACTGGATGAGGCACGTAGTGTCACGGTCTAGATGACTGGACAGGGTTGGGTGCTAGGTTGGACAGGATGAGTTTGGAGGTCTCTTCCAACCTGGCTGATTCTATGATTCTTCTCTCTTTCTGTTTTATCTGATTTCTGTGCAAGGCAACAGTTTCCAAACACCAGAAGAAAATGATTTGCAGCAATTATTAGTAGAATTGCTTTAACGTAGCTCAAGATAATTAATTGGTATCAGTTTTCTTATTTTTGAAGAGCTAAAAGTAGCTGGAAAAACAGTATGATACATTTATTATGAACAGAAAGAACATAATCATCACTCTCTAGTCTTTAGAGGGGACTGTTTTGCCAAGTCCTTTCTATGGCTCTAAAGTGGACACGAGCAGTACAGAGCAACTGTCTGCGAATGTCATATCTGGACTGAACAATACACACGCACAGTAACTCGAGGCGGTGGGTGTAGGCTCTTTGCGAGGCAGATAATGCCCATGGCCATCATGAGAAGCTGGCATTTAGATCTAAATCCTAAATTCCATGACATATGTTTTTATTTTGAGATTTTCCCCCTCCCTGATTCAAAGCACTGGCAACAGAAATTGCATCAACAGATTTTTGGCATAGCCACGACAGATCCCACATCACCATGAAAAAAAGAATCCCCCAGTAACTCTGTGACATTTTCTCTTTGAGACGAGTGCAAGTCCAGCGTATCAAAACATGACCAGGGAGGTTGTGGATGCTTCCACCCTGGAGGTGTTTAAGGTCAGGCTGGATGAGGCCTTGAGCAGCCTGCTCTAGTGGGAGGTGTCCCTGCCTATGGCAGGGGGTTGGAGCTGGATGATCCTTGAGGTCCCTTCCAACCTAAACCATTCTATGATTCTATGATCTGTCAGAGTGTCAGTGTTACTGAACTGAATACACAGCCCCCCTCAGTGCTGACATTCTAAGACTGCAGTCCATGCTTTTAAGGTTCAGAAAGACCATCAGGTCACCTGGTTTGACAACCTGCATACACACACAAGGCGCTGTAGGTGGAATTCCATGTAACCACTACAATGACTTGGAACTGATAACTCATGGACTCATTCAAAACACAGGAGCTGCAGGAAGTGTGCCACACTCATGATTCTCAGAGGCACTATCAGACACTATGCAAAAATAAGTGTTAAACATGGATTTAGCAAGGGCAGATCTTGCTTGACTAACCTGGTAGCCTCCTGTGAAACCATGACCAAATAGGCAGACAAAGGCAGCGCTGTGGCTGTCATCTACCTTGGCTTCAGCAAGGCTTTTGATGCTGTCTCACAGAATGGCTCAGGAGATGGGGCACAGACAGCTGGGCTGTGAGGTGGATTGAAAACTGCTCAGCAGCAGAGTTCAGAGAGTTGTCATCAGTGGCACAGAGTCAGGTCGGAGGCCTGTGCCCAGTGGTGTTCCCCAGGGATCAGTACTGGGTCCAGTTTTGCTCAATGTCTCTATCAATGACCTGGATGAGAGCACTGAGTGCACCCTCAGCAAGCTCCTGATGATACAAAACTGGGGGAGGCTGACAGCCCTCAGGCTGTGCTGACACCCAACCAGAGCTGGACAGGCTGAGTGCTGGACAAAGGCTAACCACAGGAAGTTCAATAAGGACAAGTGCAGGGTCCTGCAGCTGGGGAGGAATAACAGCAGGCATCAGCACAGGTTGGGGCTGCCCTGCTGGAAAGCAGCTCCGTGGAGGAAGACCTTAGGGTGGTGGTGGGCAGCAGGTTCTGCATGGGCAGCAATGTGCCCTGGTGGCCAAGAGAGCCAATGGCATCCTGGGAGACATCAGGAAAAGTGTGGCCAGCAGAGCTAGGGAGGTTCTTCTCCTCCTCTGCTCTGCCTGGTGAGACCACACCTGCAATACTGTGTCCAGCTTTGGGCTCCCCAGCTCAAGAGAGACAGAGACCTGCTGGGGAGAGTCCAATGGAGAGCTCTGAGGATAACTGGGGCACTTAAGCATCTTCCCTGTGGAGAGAGACTGAGAGCCCTGGGGCTGTTTAGTCTGGAGAAGAGAAGACAGAGGAGATCTGACCAATGTGTACAAATATCTGAGGGGTGGGTGTCAAGTGCCTGGGGCCAAGCTCTTTTCAGTGGTCAGCAGCAATAAGCCAAGGAGCAATGGATCCAAACTGGAACAGAGGTTTCAGCTCAACATGAGGAGAGACTTCTTTACAGTGAGGGTGACAGAGCCCTGGAGCAGGCTGTCCAGAGAGGTTGTGGAGTCTTCTTCTCTGGAGACTTTCAAAATCAGCCTGGATGCATTCCTGTGTGAACTACCCTGGGTGACCCTGCTTGGCAGGGAGCTGGTTCTGATGATCTCTGGAGGTCCCTTCCAACCTCTAAAGTTCTGTGATAATGTAAGACTGGAAGAGAAACTGCAGTGACATCGACACAAAGTAATACTTCAGCTAACATTAGCATCTTAAGTCTGCTTATACTACAAACACACTGAAAGCCATATTTTAGGTTATCATGGCAACAAGCACCAGATTAGAAATTTTGTACCAGATACAGTTTTTGTTTGAAAGAAAAAGAAGGAAAACATGCCTGTTGTGAATTCCCTGTTGCACCCTCTGTTAGATAACTGATGGCCAGGTGAAGAACACATTTAAGGTATGGGCTGTGTACATGAACAAAGCAGATCTCCACCTCAAAGCACTTAGCCTGATCCATAAAAAGAGAGCAGTTTAGTTTCACAAACAAACTGCTCTTGTATCAAAACTGTGGAAAAGGGAGAGATGAGCACATAAAAGTCCTCTTCAGTGCACACCTATCAACTAGGTCAGCTTCTCAGAGCCATAAAGAGATTGGGCTAGGGCAAAAGGCACATCTGAGAAAGTGTTCTGCACGTAGATGGCTCCTTCTAGTAGCTGAAATGATTACTCTGGCCGGGAGCAAAACTGCTATGAGCATTTCACTGAAAGAGAAAAATAAGTACTAAGGCCAAGGCCTTCTCCTAAGCATACATCTCCTGCACTGATGTATTTCTCAAGAGAAAAAGCCACACACTTCCACCAATCTTTACTGCACCATAGAGTTACACCAGGAGCTAAATATCAAGGCAAGCTTCAGGGTCCCAACACAAAACCAAGAAAGATGTGAAGAAAGCATCTTCACACTAACCCAATTTATGTGTTTACAAAACCCAAGCCCCCAACCCCACCCCCAGCTAAATCATTTTTAGAATAGCACCAAATGAATTGAACAAGGCCAAGTGCAGGGTTCCACACTTTGGCCACAACAACCCCAAGCAGCAGTACAGGCTGGGGACAGAGTGGCTGAGAGCAGCCAGGCAGAGAGGGACCTGGGGGTGCTGGTAGAGAGGAGCTGAAAAGGAGGCAGCAGTACCCAGGTGGGCAGCAGAGCCAATGGCATCCTGGGCTGGCTCAGGAGCAGTGTGGCCAGCAGGACAAGGGAGGTTCTTCTGCCCNTTTCTGCTGCCAGGAACCCAGAGGCAGAACAAGGGGACACAGCTTCAAGCTGTGCCAGGGCAGGTCTAGGCTGGATGTTAGGAGGAAGCTGTTGGCAGAGAGAGTGATTGGCATTGGAATGGGCTGCCCAGGGAGGTGGTGGAGTTGCTGTGCCTGGAGGTGTTGAAGCCAAGCCTGGCTGGGGCACTTAGTGCCATGGTCTGGTTGACTGGACAGGGCTGTGTGCTGGGTTCTGCTGGATGAGCTTGGAGGTGTCTTCCAACCTGGCTGATTCTATGAACTGTTAAACATTTCTGATGCTCTGCAGACAATTGTGAACACTTTTGTCATGCCTTTGACAGCCGTGAGGTCACCTGAACATGTGTGCATGGTGCCAGCTGATGTGTCAATGCTGCTTCACTCTAAAACCATTCAGAATTTGTTCTTTGTGAAAAAAAAATACAACAAACAAAAGCTTCTAATTCACCTATCTTCACCCTTTTTATCCACACCTCCTGTAATATCCTATTTCCTAATCGTGACTGAAAATGGGAAACTTAATACTTGTGCAACCCAGGTTTGATGTCGTGAGCTTAACCAAGCACTTCTTGCTTCTGTCAGCTCTGGACATGCTTTTGTCTTCCTTCCTACTGTTTAAAGGGAAGCACTGGCAGACCAGGACAGATAAGAGACATCTGCGTTGCAAAAGAGACACAGGCTGACTGGAGGACAGGCAGCTCTGTTTACAAGCAACAGTGGTACTTAGATTTCCAGAGCGCTAACTCGCAGTCCTCTACTTGCATGTCTCAATGCTGCTTTACATCCGGCAGGGCAAGGAATCCTAAGCAAGCACAGAGGCAAGCCAAGCAGATCCACGCTGTGGCAAGATCAGTTCAGGGGTGTAAGAGGCAGGTGAACAAGTGTAATGACATTTTCAGCATGCCTAATGAAATGTCTATCACGATGGAAGAGTACTAAACTCCGGCCCCCTCCCTTTACCATGACAAAATGAATCCTGCAAAATGATAATTAGTAATAAAAATCTCTTCAGAGCAACTTTATATTTAAGGCAAAAGTGTAAGACATCAAAACTTACTTTGAATATTACATTATCAAACCCTTAAAACCAGTGATGAGGCAATGCAAGGAGTACTTTTATCAGCTACATGTAAATCTGAAAAACAGCTGAGTGGTTCCTCCTTCCGAGGCTGCTCTCTTCAGACCGGATCTGCTCCGTCTGCAATCGTGTCTGAAATTCCAAGAACTCATTTTCTACACTCTTTTAAAAAGCAGCCCAGTGCAGCTAGAACATTCTGAGAAATGCTCTCAAAAGAACTGGTACAACTTAAACTAAAAGAAGGTGAAAGAAGGGGCTTGAACTTCAAGGTAGCAGCAATTCAGACTTGGGCTGGCATTGGGTACCTTACCTACAACCCCCTCCAGCTGTCCAATTGCACCTAAAATCCTTTGCTAGCACTGTCAGGTGCACAGGTACCAGCACTCACCTGGGCTGCCTTTTGACATGGCAGAGTTAACAGGAAAAACAATCTGAGAAAGTAGATGCAAGGCTGAGTACAAGCAAGGAATAGGTCTGTTGAGTGAGGTGACATTTTTACATAGTCACTTCTCCAAGCAGAACTGCATTTTAAGGGCTTTTGCATATGTTTTACCTAGAGACCTCTGTGATGAAGTGCCAATGTCAACTTCCTTTTCTCTTTAGTTGCCAGTTTTATTTGATTTCTCTCTTCAGATGTGTGCCAACCAGTTTCAACTTGTTTAACAACATTTTTTTTAAATCAGCTGCCTTGCTGGAATGTTGAACTGATGGATGTGTAGGTGTGTTTATAATACATGCAAAACACATTAAAGCGATATAAAGGGCCTGGTTTATGCTATAAAAGCAAAGACCTTAAGTACTAGGGCACACTGCTGGAGCAGACACCTCTTTACATATCAAAACATCTCACAAAAGCAACCACCAAACTTGCATAGAAAGTGGTAAGTGGAAGTGCTCTGCTCATCTCCTGCAGTTATGGACTGCAAAGACTGAAGGGAATACCCAAGCCCATACTGTTCCTTAATGGCGTTGTATTGGCACAGTCCTCAAATACCATAATACTGAACACAGCTACGCAGTGCAACATCTCATGACTATACACACTTGATCGTGTGCTGTAGTGAAGGTGTTTCTAGCCAAACCACTTAGTAACATGTTGATGATGTGAGCATAACCGAGCAAAACAGTCAAGACCAGGGCGTCAGAGGAACCAAAGTAGCATCCTGATCTGCAGAAGTCAGCCTCAGGCACAAAAGCTTGCCTGTTTCAGGCTCAGACTTTTAAGTCAACATAAGCAGCAATCAGAAACCCTCTAGGAAGTATCACAGAATGAAGCATAGAATGGTTTAGGTTGGAAGGGACCTCAAGGATCATCCAGTCCCAACCTCCTGCCACAGACAGGGACACTTCCCACTAGAACAGGTTGCTCAAGGCCCCATCCAACCTGGCTACTTTATGCAGTGTTGTGCCTAAAAAGAACTACAGAATGAGAAAAGACACTCACATAATGGTAGAGACAGCGCCCAACAACACACATCTCTAATGAAGAGCAGTGCTTGCACCGGCTGCAAATGCCTGTACTTACGGTACACACCATAAGGGAGTTTGATATAAACTTCAGTAGCAAATATTAAAGTGTTCACTCTGAGTGCCTTTCATTCTTCTTTTGATTTACTAGAGTCAACTGATTAAAAAAATCTCATTGTTGTTACCAGGAACACTACAGGCTGGGGACAGAGTGTCTGAGAGCAGCCAGGCAGAGAGGGCCCTGGGGGTGCTGGCAGAGAGGAGCTGAAGAGGAGCCAGCAGTGTGCCCAGGTGGGCAGCAGAGCCAATGGCATCCTGGGCTGGCTCAGGAGCAGTGTGGGCAGCAGGACAAGGGAGGTTCTTCTGCCCCTGTGCTCAGCAATGGTCAGGCCACACCTTGAGTGCTGTGTCCAGTTCTGGGCTCCTCAATTCCAGAAGGATGTTGAGGTGCTGGAAGGTGTTGAGAGAAGGGCAGCAAGGCTGGGGAGGGGCCTGGAGCACAGCCCTGTGAGGAGAGGCTGAGGGAGCTGGGGGTGTGCAGCCTGCAGAAGAGGAGGCTCAGGGCAGACCTCATTGCTGTCTGCAGCTCCCTGAAGGGAGGTTGTAGCCAGGGGGGGTTGGGCTCTGCTGCCAGGCAGCCAGCAACAGAAGAAGGGGACACAGCCTGAAGCTGTGCCAGGGCAGGTCTAGGCTGGATGTTAGGAGGAAGCTGTTGGCAGAGAGAGTGATTGGCATTGGAATGGGCTGCCCAGGGAGGTGGTGGAGTTGCTGTGCCTGGAGGTGTTGAAGCAAAGCCTGGATGAGGCACTTAGTGCCATGGTCTGGTTGATTGGCCAGGGCTGGGTGCTAGGTTGGGCTGGATGAGCTTGGAGGTGTCTTCCAACCTGGCTGATTGTATGATTCTATGATAGGAGAGAGTAAGAGAAAAGTGAATGGTAAGTTTCTGGGGGAAGGTGCAAACACAATGGGTCTCTTCTCAGCCTGATACAAAGAGAACTTTTCAGAAGAAGAGAATTCAGCAGAAACAAACTCTTCTCTTCCAGGTATCCGTGCTACGTCTTTGCCATCTGAATACCTTCCTATCTCTGAAGCACAGTCAGATGCTTGTGATCTTCTCTAACATCTCTGATTGCTACACTTTTCTCCAATATAGCTTCTGCAGCAGCTCTCTGAAGGAATCAAAGAGACCTCTGACGCTGCATGAAGCAAAGGGCCCTTGTATGCACAGCCACTCACATACCTGCCTGGTCTTGACTTCTGGACCATCAGCACTGGTTCCACCTGCCTGAGCTGTTTAATGGCTTTCAGAGAGTGAGGAGAGTGGGAAGATCCTGCTTTTTTTTAACCATTGCCTGATTTTTCCATTATGTGAAAGGAATAATTTTGCTTAAATGAAACTCCCCAGCATGCAGAATGCTTCTTGCATCAGAGACATTTTAAGAGTTCTCCAATGCAGTAATTCTGTGTGCCTCTGCCTGCTTCTCTAAAAGAGTGACTCTGAGGGGAAAGAAAGGATATTTCAGTTTGTATAAACCTGACTGAAGACACATGGGCACAAGAAAATGGTAGTCTGGAATTTTCACAAAGCTGTCCTCTTTTTGGCATTGTTTGCCTCATTCCATCAGTCACTCAGTGGTAGATCCAGAAAGCAGTAATCTGAGATTTTCACTCCTGCACTACTTCAGCATTAGTTCTTGCCACATGGAGTTCATAGGAAGGTCTCCTGGGATGTAAACCAACAAGTAGTTGGCCCAAATTGGCTCTTCATGTTTTCATACCTTCTTTTTTTTGGTACAAAACCAGTCCTTACTCATTTCAGAACCTGACCTACTAAGATGGAAAGGTAGTGCCTGGCCAAGTACAGTGCTAGTCACAGGAAGCTGTCCCTGTTCATCTGCTAGGGCAGTAAGGCTCTGCCACAGCTCAGGAAGAACTTCTGCAGTGTTACACTCCCATTCACAGCTCATGGATGGTTTGACATTGCTTGTCTTTATCTGTCCAGGACTGATGATCATAGAATCACAGAACCAACCAGCTTGGAAGAGACCTCCACGATCATCCAGTCCAACCTAGCACCCAGCCCTGTCCAGTCAATCAGACCAGAGTCTTTTGAGCTCCCTTCCAGCCCCTGACATTCTGTGCTCCTGAACATTTCTGGGTCAGTCTTTGGCAATCTTTGACAATATCTGAGGACTGTGGCTGTATAAATCCCTGCTTTGGCACACTCAGAGGAACAGGCAACACATCATGCACTCACTCAGCAGAGTGATCCCCAAAAAAAGGATTGGCAGGTGGCTGCTCAACACCAAACAAACACCAGTCCCCCAAGCAAAAGCTGTGTACTGTTACAGCAATTCATTCTTGCCCAAATTTTTCCCTGATACCTGAAATTTTCATGCCAGTTTGGCCACTTGAATCTCAGTTACTTGAGGACAAAGCTCTCTGCATCCTTCCAGCAGGTAAGGGCACATACTCTTCTGACCTAAAAGCACTCAAACAAAGTCATCACATTTATAATTGACTTTAAATCTATCTCCATAAAGTAAGACACACATTTCCAGCAGGAGCTCATAGCACTTTTCCTACTAAAAAATGGCGTTTTAGCTGTGGTGGAAAACTAACAAAACCACACCAAACAGAACAAGGCAGAGGGCAAGATATTGCACACAGCTGAGATTCAGCCTAGCCTGCAAAGCAGGAGACATTTAAAAGAGCAAGACTACTTTCCACTGGACAACAGTATCTTAGAAACACACCCTCCAAGTTACAACCCAAAGATAAGACTTTAGTAGAAAGCTTTTCTCAGTTCCTCTGGGAAAGGGATGAGTAATGCAGTGAAGTTGTGGAAATCCTCATGTCAGGTGATTACAAATGCAATAAGCAAAACCAAAGATGGTGCAGCTAAGGATAACAAGACCTGATGGGCCTTAGCTGGACTGAAGACGTGAGTAATCACACAAAAATCATGTTCCCTGAACTCTCCTCACATATACTACTACTTACCATAACAAGCTATTTCAGTTTGGTCCTAGGAACAGTCTTTTTCAACATCTTTGTGGGTGCCATGGACAGAGGCACTGAGTGCAGCCTCAGCAGGTTTGCTGAGCACACCAAGCTGTGTGGTGCAGCAGCCAGGCTGGAGGGCAGGGATCCATCCAGAGGGATCTGGACAGGCTGCAGAGGTGGGCACAAGACAACCTCAGGAGGTGCAACAAGACCAATTGCAAGGTTCTGCACCTGGGTCGAGGCAATGCCAAGCACCAATCCAGGCTGGGCAGGGACTGGCTGGAGAGCAGCCCTGAGGACTTGGGGGTGCTGCTGGAGGAGAAGCTCAACAGGAGCCAGCAGTGTGCATTTGCAGCCCAGAAAGCCAAACAGAGCCTGGGCTGCAGCAGGAGCACTGTGGCCAGCAGGGCCAGGGAGGTGATTCTCCTCCTCTGCTCTGCTCTGCTGAGACCCCACCTGGAGTACTGCATCCAG
>WAAF01005534.1:52309-94454 GCA_013400475.1 Tricholaema leucomelas
TGAGGCACTTAGTGCCATGATCTGGTTGACTGGATAGGGCTGGGTGCTAGGTTGGACTGGATGATCTTGGAAGTCTCTTCCAACCTGGTAGATACTATGATTCTATGATTCTATGGTTCTGTGATTCTATGATTCTTCCACAGCCTCCCCAGGACTGATGCCTGTGATAGGCTGAACTGAAAAGGGAAGATAAACGCAGGTCAGAGAGGAAATGTATCTCTTCCTGGTTCCAATTCCCACTGAAGCTTGGAGGCAGGCATGGTTGCATAACTGGGCTTGCGAGGATGGAAATGTCAGTGGCTTTCCATCAGTCGTGATCGAAACAATGGAGGATCACACAACATCACCTAACACATCCTGGCGTGACTTACATAACATCTAAACTCCCTCTGGAAAATTGAGAGAGCCAAAGAGTAGGTGATATGGTCACTAACATCAGAGAAGTGTCCACACTTGGAAGCCACACAGGAGAAATGTGAATAGCAATCACACAAAGCGCAAAAACGGAGCCAGATCTTCTGGCTTGCACAACTGCAGGAGAACTAAATCCATCATCTCACAGCTCCCCATCAAAACACCCCAGCCTGGACCAAGACAAAGTCATGCAGGAATCAGCTTAAAAAGCGCAATAGTTCCCAACTTGGAAAAGAAACAAATTAGATCCGTACGCTACATGAGAAAAAAACAGTTCCATAAGCAGCTGAAGAAGTAAAATTTGGGTTTCAGTGAAATGGTGATTTGTGTCCTGCCCTGAGTCTTTATTATCTACTATGAGCTGGATTTGTTTCCTTCAGGTGAGCTCTCAGAGATGTTTAAGTTGGACAAGAGTCTGAAGCTGCTGCCAGCAGGCAGGCACACATGCAGCAAGCACTGTTCCATGAGCCTTGTGTTCCTGGGAAATCAACTTTAAATGCAATTCTTCAAAGTCACCTGTGACATGACAGTGACAAAGAAGGAAACAGCACGTGCTTTAGTGGCATCACCACAGTCCTGGGTTGTACAAACCTCAGAGTCTGGTTTAGGGATCAGGAAGTAAAGATCTTGCTGTGAGTTTCTAAGACCTGAAGAATGACATACCAGGATAGATGAATGTTGACACTCACAACTGCTTTGGTACCCCAGAACCCAGGGCTCTTAATAACTTGCTGCTAATTCATCAGCTCCTCCCCGTATGAAGTTAAAAAGGATAAAAACCCCAACCAACAGCAGAAATAAAGACTAAATGGTTCTTCCGTGCCCTGAGTTGATCAACTAACTGCAAGGAGCGTCTGTACAGAGCCAGAGAACTCATCACATCTTCAGTTACACTGGGCCGAGGGAGGAAGGGAAAATTAAATGTAGCACAGACTACATTTCATCATGTCTCTTGTTAGAGTACAACTCCAAAACCCAGGAAAGCTCACAACAGCATTATCAGAAGCCCAGAATGTCATCTGTATTTTTTTAGTTAGTTCCAGTATTCAGTAATTATGTAAGAGTTAATTTAAAAGCTGAGTCTGTACTCGGAGCATGAGCTGAAACTCCAGCAGAACTACCACGCCCAACTCGTCTGAGGAAGTTGTCAGGTTTAGGTTTCAAAACCTAACAACGCAGTAATTCAACTCTTACTCGAATGCCTTTGTTTCATCTTCAATGTTAACTTGCAGCAGAGAACAGCAGAACAATAGTTTCAATATTAAACAAACTAACCCCCCTGAGCTCTCCAGTAGCTGCACCATTGAAACTGGCAGGTTCCCAGACTGTACTGCAGTTTCAACAGAAGTGGGTTGTTTCATTTTTTTAAACAAAATCCAGTTTCAGCACAACCACTTGGGGCATCTGCTCACCTTCGCTGGGAACTGAAGCAGCCCAAGCTCCTCCACCAGCATACTCCTACACAGCAGTCAGCACAGAAGAAAGAACAGCAAGCAGCAGGTGTGGTATCCCAGTTGAAAACAATACCTGGCACTAGAATGCTCACAGCAACAGCTAGTCCACAAAGCTGCAGGCACATCAGAGTGCTGAGAGCCTGGCAGGGGCTGCCCAGGGAGGTGGTTGAGGCCCCATGGCTGGAGGTGTTTCAGGCCAGGCTGGCTGAGGCTGTGGGCAGCCTGCTCTAGGGTAGGGTGTCCCTGGGCATGGCAGGGGGATTGGTTGGAACTGGCTGATCCTTGTGGTCCCTTCCGACCCTGACTGATTCTGTGATGCTATGGTATGATTCTCAGAGCATGTGGTAATGTGGCTAGGCAAGGCTCACTGGGTGCCCAAGTAATCTATTAAAGAGTCTCAACAACAAAGTAACTGATACAAGTATTACACTAAGATTGAGAAAATATAAGTTGTCTTTGATCTTAACTATTAATAATCTCAGAGATGTCTAGTGCTGTTTAAAGATTAGTCCATTTCTTGCTAGTTCATGAGAACCAAAGGAAGTGTGTACTAGAAACACAGATTTATTGGTTGTTTTCTTCTCTAAGATCAGTCAGCTGTTGGCAAAGACAAGAGCCATCAGAGAGGATGTGCCTACACAAACATGAGGAAGCTCAAGCAACGAGAGCTCCAAAATAGAGAAAGGAAGATAAGGAACTATACAACAGTTACGGTATGAAGAAGTTGTGAGGGTAGGGGAGATACAAAACCTGCATTGACTCTTAGACAGCAGCATCACCATCCACTTAACAAGAGGGGAGGAAATCACTCATCTGGAAGATCTAGAACAACATCAACAACTCTGGTGGAGGATCCACCACATGGCTGTAACTGCATTTTCCATCTGCCTCTCACGGCAAATGTCACAGTGCCAGCAATTTCTTTTGCAACGTGCTTCACGCAGACATTCCATAGAACCAAGGGCCAGAGTGGAGATTGGACAGTTCAAGTTCCTCACCCATCAGCAGCGTACCGCCTCAAGTGTCCAGGATCTTGATCAATGCTCACCTAGCAGTACTGTGCTGTGCCAGGAAAGAGGTTCAATTTCATGTTGCAAGAAGTTTATGGACTGATTGTACAAAGCAAGCAGCTTGCAACCTGAGACGGAGTTCAGAAACATATACTCGTGAGAAAAAGGCTTAACCAAGGGCAAAGACGCAGATAAACTCTGCACTTCTGGCACAAGCATTAGGGGTATAAGAAAAGTATTCAAAAGGACTTCAGTTGCCTTTACGCTCAAGTAAGACCAATTTATAGCATTAAGCACATCTGCCCCAGTGCCTTTAGTAACTATGTTTACATAACAAGCATGCAGTCACAGAGTATTACAAAACTACTATTACTTGCTCAAGGATCTGAATTCCCTTGGGAGTGACATGGAGCCAAACAGTATTGTACGTTTTTTCATAAGCCGTTATGGCAGAACTTCAACTGCTTCCCTGCTAGGGAAGTGTCCAGAGCTCTTTCTCTCCACGCTTGTCCTAAGCCCATTAATTTTCAGAAGGCAGAAACACATGACAATAATGACTTCTGCACACCGCCAGAAGCTAAGCGCAGCCTTTATCGAGAGAAGGGTTAATAGCAACGTCTGTCACAGTAAATCAGCTGCGCTCACACACCAGGAACGCTCCCGCAGAAGGTCTTTATCAAAGGGCAATTAACAGCCCTTAGAGCCACCGAATACCCATTCCACAAACAAAGCGTCTTTTGCAAGCTCAAAGGTCCATCCAACAGCAAGGGCTTACAGCCACATCAACACCGCAGCTTCCCCGCTGCAGGATGCTGAGCCTGAAGGGGCTTTGTGCTTCTTTGAAGCGCCACCAAGGCACACCTATTTTTAAGGAACTACCATAAATAATACCTAAGCCTTAACCCCCACTGGAGGAGCACTAAATAAAACTTTGTTAGACCTCCTAGATTGGCATAACCCAGGGTGTCCATACTGACTCCGAGACTCCAGTTCTCCCCGCATGCAGAACCAACCTCACAAACACACATCCGCTACGCTAGACCCACACACAACACTGCACACAGGCTGGAAGTGTCCTAAGCGCATCTGCATGTAAGACTTAGTGGAAGTGTGAACATTCATTGTGTTCAGGCCTGCTGACTGTGCTCATCTCAGACTCCCTAGCAAAGCAAAAAACTATCCCCCAAGCAGCTTTTCTTTCAGAAAATTGCCTCCTGTGACTCCAAGTCAGACTACGCACAGACACAGTTCGACGTGCAGAGCACTTAACACGTGGCATGTAGAACGTCTCAGGGAACACAAGCACTATGGAGGGTCATCTGGGTGGTTTTTAAACTCACTCACAAGCTTTGCTGCGTTGCCTACAGCTGATGCAAAACCAAGCATGCATGGTATCAAGCAGACAACAGAAGAGATGCGGGGCTGACTGGCATCCCTCAGGCTGTGCTGACATCCTACCAGAGCTGGGCAAGCTGGAAAGCTGGGTGAAGACAAACCTTATGAGACCCGGGGTCCTGCATCTAAGGAGGAATAAGAGTAGGCACCAGTACACGTTGGGAATGCCCTAATGGAAAGCAGCTCTGTGAAGAAAGACCTTGGGGGGATGGTGGGCAGCAAGTTCTGCATGGGCAGCAATGTGCCTTTGCGGTCAAGGGAGCCAATGCCATCCTGGGGGGCATAAGGAAAAGTGTTGCCAGGAGGGATAGAGAGGTTCTTCTCCCACTCTGTTCTGCTCTGGTGAGATGAAACCTGCAATACTGTGTCCAGCTTTGCAGTCCCCAGTTCAGGAGGACCAGTTGGAGAGAGTCCAGCGGAGAGCCATGAGGATGATTGGGGCACTTGAGCATCTCCCCTGTAAGAGAGAGACTGAGAGTCTCAGGGCTGTTTAGTCTGCAGAAGAGAAAGCTGAGAGGAGATCTGATCAGACCTGTCAGCCTGACCTCAGTGCCAGGTAAACTGATGGAAGGCCTTTGACACTGTCCCCCACAGCAAACTGCTGGCTAAGCTGTCAGCCCACGGCTTGGATGGCAACACTCTGTGCTGGGTGAGGAACTGGCTGGAGGGCTGAGCCCAGAGAGTGGTGGTGAATGGTGCCACATCCAGCTGGCAGCTGTCACTAGTGGTGTCCCTCAGGGACCAGTGCTGGGCCCCATCCTCTTTAACATCTTCATAGATGATCTGGATGAGGGCATTGAGTCAGTCAGCAGCAAGTTTGCAGATGACACCAAGCTGGGGGCTGATGTGGCTGGGCTGGAGGGCAGAAGGGCTCTGCAGCGGGACCTTGACCGCCTGGACAGATGGGCAGAGTCCAAGGGGATGGCATTCAATGGCTCCAAGTGCCAGGGGCTGCACTTTGGCCACAACAACCCCATGCAGAGATACAGGCTGGGGTCGGAGTGGCTGGAGAGCAGCCAGACAGAGAGGGATCTGGGGGTGCTGATTGATACCCGCCTGAACATGAGCCAGCAGTGTGCCCAGGTGGCCAAGAGAGCCAATGGCATCCTGGCCTGCATCAGGAATGGTGTGGCCAGCAGGAGCAGGGAGGTCATTCTGCCCCTGTACTCTGCACTGGTTAGACCACACCTTGAGTACTGTGTTCAGTTCTGGGCCCCCCAGTTTAGAAGGGACATTGAGATGCTTGAGCGTGTCCAGAGAAGGGCAACGAGGCTGGTGAGAGGCCTCGAGCACAGCCCTACGAGGAGAGGCTGAGGGAGCTGGGATTGTTTAGCCTGGAGAAGAGGAGGCTCAGGGGAGACCTTATTGCTGTCTACAACTACCTGAGGGGTGGTTGTGGCCAGGGGGAGGTTGCTCTCTTCTCTCAGGTGGCCAGCGCCAGAACGAGAGGACACAGCCTCAGGCTGCGCCAGGGGAAGTTTAGGCTCGAGGTGAGGAGAAAGTTCTTCACTGAGAGAGTCATTGGCCACTGGAATGGGCTGCCCAGGGAGGTGGTGGAGTCGTCTGTTCAAGGCAGGACTGGACGTGGCACTTGGTGCCATGGTCTAGCCTTAAGCTCTGTGGTAAAGGGTTGGACTTGATGATCTGTGAGGTCTCTTCCAACCTTGGTGATACTGTGAGACTGTGATGTGTACAATGTGCTGGCTGCAGCTGACCTCTGTGAGATGATGACTGACTGCTTCACTCCTCTGTCATTGCCGAGAGTCAGCTCCTTCACAGTCTGAAGGAGCTTCCTCACAATCTGCTGCTACTACTGCTCAAACAGTTATTTGCTTACTAAGTTCAGCTAGAGTGGTCTCAGATAGCTTCAGTATCAGCAGCAGGCTTTTAAATTGGTTTGTTTTTCAAGCCCGCAGTTGGGATTGGGGTGGTAAGCAACATCAGAGGTTATGCCATGGGTAGTAACCTGCAGCAGAGGTACTGCTGAGGAGCCCTGGTGCAGATGACAAGCAGGGTGAGGCAGAGGGGAGTTCAGGGTGCAGGGAATGCTCCAGCAGTCAAAGACAGAGAGGAAGAGGAGGAGGAGGTGGGAATGGAAAGACGGAAACCCATTGACACGTACCTGCTGTGACCCAGCACCAGCAGGACAGCTCAGGGTCTTCAGAGCTGGGTCAGGCATAGGACTGGGATCCTTACAAGAACTGCCATATCCCACAGCTACAAGCCTGTCTCCAGCTTGCTGAACACCAGAGCAGCTTGTGGCAGCTCGAAGAGCCCTTACTGCGCTTGTCCCCATCTTCAGGAGAAGCTAGCAGCCAACATCTGTCATCCAGCACAAACCCACATGATTAGCACCCTCCTGGGCAACTCAAATGTCAGACACCTTCCTGATTGCTGGCCATCATATTTAATTGAGTACTTTAAAAGTATGATCTAATGTATTATGGTATTTGGGACATATTGTTACTATGGTTATAAAGTCCTTTGCTTTCTTCCTCTTGCAGGCAACAAACGAAAAATGGAGCAGGAGAATGTATTGTTCATGGATATCAGCTGATCCAGCCCTGGATGATCCCAACATGGTTCTCTTTCTCCGCGGTAGACTAAGGTTTATTAAAGGTTAGAAGAAAATGCATAGTCCTGGACAGAAGGGATGGGTGACAAGCCATTTTGCTGAGACGGAAAAACATAGAAGCCAATTCCTACCTCAGGCTGCTTATCAGGTAACTTGCCAGCCTTTAAAGCTGTTACAGCTGGAGTTATACTATTTTGCCAGAAAAAATATACAAGGAATTAAGTGGAATGATCACAAACCCATTAGTATGAAAAACAAGCAAACAAGTAAACTCAAACCAAACCAAATTGCCCAGCTGCCAGAACTATACCTAAACCAGAACACCTACCGAGGGCTTTATACAGTCCACATAACTGCTGTACATCGAATCAAACCACGCAGCAATAGGGCTGGCAGGTATTTTAGTCTACAAATAGTACATGAAACTGCTTAGGGACAATTTTAGAATAAAGTCAACCAGGTTGGAAGAGACCTCCAAGATCATCCAGTCCAACCTAGCAACCTATCCAGTCAACCAGACCATGGCACTAAGTGCCTTATGCAGTCTTTTCCTGAACACCTCCAGGGACAGTGACTCCACCACCTCCCTGGGCAGCCCATTCCAATTTTAAAGGGAGTTTGTTGACACGGGTATGAAATTTTGCACTAGTGAACAGAAACAGCTGAAAACAGTGCAATCTTCTTTGGATAACAGAGCATTTTATTGTTCAGTGCAAGCACTGTAAGGAGAACCAAAGAGACTGAAATTATTGGCTCAGTTTAGAAATTATAACATCGAGCAAATCAAAGCAAAAAAAAAAAACAAAAGCCCAAAACAATACTGGGAGATGAGAGGTCTGGTCAGAATTTTAGATAGACTGTCCAAACAGCTGGAAGAGATGTTGATTCTCTGAGGGAAATTTGTAATGTATTTGACTCATGTTTTTGAGGAGCTGTGGATTATCCTGAGGGGTTTGAAAGCAGGAACAGACGCCAAGAAGTTAAGAACATTATCTGGAAAACGATAGTGGTTTAGTAGCTTTCCAGTAGAGCCAGCAATAGAACGTAAAGTGAAAAACAACAAAAAGGTAGGCTAGGCAAATGAGCTGGTGGGGTGGTCAAAACGAGAGACTACCTGCTGACGGGGGGGGGTTCTGCTGCGGTCCTGCACGGAATGCGCTCCTGCTTTCAAAATCTAGGCTCTCCTCTCAACAGCCCTCCGCAGGAGCAAATCAGACTTTGAAAGAGATGATCAATTCCTCTCTAATTTTCACAATTTTACATTCATTAAAATGACAGAACAGAAATAAAATTCATCATTAGCACAGCTCTTAGGGGCTTGTTTTCTCAAGTCGCATATGTACTACATGCTGTAAGTGACAGACTACCCTTAACATGTGTAATGCTGTCTTTGCAAGTGAATCTGTTTCATAATGATTATGACTTTACAAACTATTTATTTTTAGAGATTTGCAATATGCTCCCTCTCACCATTCTGGAGCACTTTATGAGACTCGTAATTACACAGACAGGTTATGTCTTCCTGAAATTGCATCTTCTTGCCTGGGAGCAGGCTTCGTGTACTTCAAAGCGGGGCTTGAATGGCTGGCAGTGTCGTTTTTCCAAACACAGGTTGTTGGCTTCCATTAAAAACAGCGGCTGAAACTCGTGAGATGTCAAACTGAGATGACTAGAGTGCATCATCTGACTAATTGATGATTATTTACCAATTAGTAATAAAGCCAATTATTCAGAAATTAGTTCATCTTACTGCTTCTTGTCCCAGTGATAAGGTTTGGGTTTTTTTCACTTCTATTTCGGTGATCCAGACTTTAGTATTTTGAGTGGCAAAAAAAATTATGCGAGGAGCTTGTGAAAGGATGATTCAGGAGTTGCAAACACCCCTTGACTGACAGAAGCCAGCAACAGACAAGCCTCCGTGAGGAGGGACGTGTTTCCAATCAGAGGCAGGCAGGGATGTGATGGGAAGCTGGGGCTTGGGGTGCCAAACACAGGGCTGTGGGGATCACACCCATCCTGCACAACTCTATCCACATGACTATCAAAGCCTCGCAGGCAAACACAGCTGGCAAAGAAGTTAACACACTTCCAGACAACTGCATCCAGCCTGGTGGGAGCTGCTGGCGAGCAAGGGAGACCACGATGGCATCACAGGTAGCACTGGGATCAAATAGATGGGAGTGATCAACATGCAAGGGCTCGTACTTTCACAATTCTCAGCGCTAAAAGCTTCACCAACCTCAGCACCCTGGACCAGGCTGCACACCTTTCTGAGTCAGACAAGGCATGAGAGCTCACCAAGACACTGACCTTGCTCAAGCCAGCTTTGTATGTAAGACATCTTGATGTCTCGCTAGCACGGGGAGCCTACAGATGCATCCCCTGAGCTGGGCAGGTCTGCACCACCAAATGAGGGGTCCTGGCGTAGCTGGAACCTCACAGGAAGGTGGTGGAATCTGCTTTTCACTGTGAAAGCCACCCTGGTGGATTACGCATCCATGCAGCCCGAAGGCCAACACACTGCAACACCAACGAGAGACGTTTTTGGAACGATGAGCAGACTGGACAAGGTTGTCAGAGACCAATTCTGTTCCCACAAAAATTCAAAAGCGTTTTTGCCATTAATTTTGTTTGGAGGACGCAGCTCTGCAGAAGAGTAATCAAGTTCAAATTGTTTGCAAGCTTAACAGTTTTAAGGCTGAATGATGAACACATCCAAACCTTAGGGGAAAAATTCTGCTTGCTCTTTTAGTCCAAAAATGACAATTACAGTTTAAGCGGCACAGTTGAGCAGATCCAAACACCAGTTTAAAATTCAGTCCAGAATCCAGAACGCAGCAGCCAACTCAGAAGTATCTGGGGATGTCCAAATCAGTCCAAAGAATGTATAACACAAAAACAGCATTTACTTAAAAATCATAATAAATGTACAAAAGCATGCTGATGTGAAGGCCAAAAAATAACTCGATTTACCAGGATACGAAATTCTGACTGAATTCTACAGCGCGTGAGATTTTAAATTAAGTTAAACTTGAGAAAGTCTGGAATTAGGTTTTCACTTCACAGTGACAAATTACTGACTGAGCCCCAGAATTCTGCCTTTAAGTACAAACAGCAAACATGGAATGAGGAGACTTCTGTTAAGAGTGGAAGACAGTCTACTTGACTGTCACCGGTTGTTGAGTGCTTTCCTCTCCAACACCACCATAAAGGAATGCAGAATCATAAGCAAAATCTTCACAATGGAAAATGTTTTTCCTATGTTATTAATTTAAACCTTATCTCAGTTTTGGACCTGTACAGAAGAGGAGGCTGAAGAAGATGGGTTCAAACCTTTATGCACAAATACTTCTCTATTTCAGTAATCAGACAGGTTTGCTTTAAGGCAATAAGATGTGACAGGTAGCACATTTGCGGGAGATCAGCGAGTCCCTTGGTTGCTCTGCAGGACACAAGTCCAAAGACACAGTGACATCAACCAGCCAAGAAGTGCAGCGATCCCCCGGGACTGGCTGTCATGTCTCATTGTCGTTGTGAAAGAAGAATGGTAAACAAGGAAGTCAGTCTGCAATTATAAATGTATGGATGTTTGTTAATGAGTGTCTCAGACCTAGTCAGACAGCTGCTTTTGGAGCAGTTTTCAGACTTCGCAGGCTGCTTCAGGCTGGTCCTTCAAAACTGATTAAAGATGCCCCTGTCGTTGGGCTACATGAGAAGAAAGACATTAATATGTTAATACAACTGCACTCAGAAAACCTGAGGAGCACACAGCCCCACTAAGATTCAGGCATCAGCTCTTTCAGTGGACAAAAAATTGAGGAATGAAAAAAAGTAGAGGAGAGGGAGAAAGGGATTTAATTCATCAAGGCACAAAAAAGAATGACCCAAGAGGGCTCCGAGGACCAAATTTAATATATTTCTGGTTTAAGCCACATAGACAAAAATGAGGTATCAGAAATCATACATTGTGATTTATGCTAAAGGAATCCTTCAGAAAAATCCCCAGACACCTACACGAAAAGATAATGAGGATAAGATGATACAATTTAAATGCAGATCACCCAGACAGACGCCCTCTCGGTCATTTAGTGAGTCCAGACTGATGGTTCTTGCAGCACTTCTCTTACTCCTCAAAATCAGAGTAATCACTTGGGTGAAAAAATAACCCGAAGGCAAAAACCCAGGGAAAAAATAACTCAACCACAACCGACCCCAACCCCCCACTTAATATTAATTTAAGGATTATAAAAATATAGAATGCAACTAAAGCAGGAAGACATTAAAGAGAGAAACAGTGATGATTTACAACGAGTCCTGGTATCAGACAGCGGAGTAGGGTTGGGATGGCAGTGGATAAGCAGTTCATAAAAGTGTCTTGGGCTACAGGTCATATACAATATAACACAATATCCTTTTTATGGGGGAGATTTACTTGCATGTCTGTTTAATCCTCTGCTGCATGCCTTGGTACAGGCATGATCCTTAGGAGAGACAGTGCTGTTTCACATGCGGCGTTTTACAGCACCCAGGCGCTGGCTTGCGGCTGGAGTTTTGTAATTATCAGAACATTTCTCCCAAATAAAGCTAAGTTCTTCCATACTGTTTTGAACAACAAAGGCAAACACCAGTTGAACTATCTAAAAAAGCCTCAGTAGCAGTCTGTCCATGTTAAAAAGAGGAGAAGTCACAGAACAGCTAAGGCCCAGCTAAGGAAACTAATTTTGTCTGAAGCCACATTTCATTTTCCCACTCTGTGGCAACTCTTTACTACTCATCCATTCTATACATTTACATCCTTGCAGACTACACCCAGGTGCTGCACACTGCATGACTCAAACCAACTTCAGAGCAGCATGCCAGTGAGCTGATAGATGTGAAACCATTCTGGTCTAAAGGCACAAGAGGCCCAGTTTCCTTCTTTCTGCTCACTACTTCACTTTGAAAAGTAGTACAAGGGAGGGAGAACATGACCTTGCAGTTGCTGCAGCTGCACTGTATTTCTAGTCACCAGTGAGCGCCCTCCTCCCAACAATGTCTGCAGGCTCTTCACCTAGCGGATGCCCTCGCTGTACTCAAGCACTCACAAGCTGAGCAGAGCTCAACTAAATGTCTGTCATCCTGACTCAAACCGCCGAAGTGACTGACAAAGAAGTGTCGTGTGAAAACGACAGACTGAACTTCAGCTCTTGCAGGTCTCTGCTGTGTGTCATTTTGCACATTTCTGTCACCAAAGAGGCCGTTGCTTCAGCTCGGCAAACCTTGCCACCATCTGCTTAGCAAGTGCTACTGCCCATACAGTTCCAAGAGACAGGCCAGTGTTGTGCGCACGTTTAGGTACTTCTATGGCAACATGAAAATCGTCTGATCCATGCATACGTTGTTCTACGCAGTACTAACGTATCTGACCCACGGAGGAGACTAATTACATTTAGGTTATGTAATTATAGCAGAAGGCGGTATACAGCAAGGAAAACCCAAATGTTTGGAGCGTTCCAGGTGTAACTACAAGAGTTATGATTAAAACATACAAAGGGATTGAAACACTCTAGAAATGGTGACAACATCCCTTCCAGAACTGAACCATGAAAACCAGTAGGAGTGATCCAAACCAGGACCAGGAATCTTACATTTGTATACAAGTGATCTGATTTTACCCAAGACCCTGCAAGAAGCTTAACAAGATGTGTGAAGGACAGAAAGTTACAATGCTCGAACGTGGCATATCCCAACAATTACACTGCACTTGGTGTAGTTACAAGTTCCTTCCTCAGATGTAAATGGATCCAAGTGGGACAAGATACCTTCTTGCTTAACAGCTATAGCAGTATATAAAGTTACCATGCTGCAGATGTTTCTACTGCCCTTTCACCAACACAACCCGCTTGAGCAAAACAAAGGCGGTAACTGCATAAGGTGCAGCACGTTTCAGCTCAAAGCAAAGTTTAAAATCAGTAGATGACATCGACAGGTTTTGCTTTGCAGCAGATGAAAAGGGGCATGTCGGTTTGAGCCAGAAACCAGTGTTTTGGGGGACAACTTCTGAAACAGTTTGTGGCTGCTCCACTCAAAACCTTACTTGGCTCCATTCTTGTTTTGGTTGTTGCCACTATATTTTCAAGCAGAAAATAGCAAGAAAAAAAGGCCTTCTTTTGCTACAAGGAGCCCACTTTTTTCTCTTGGTATCAGGAAAAAGCTACTAAGGTAAATCTGTTATGCTTTTTAAAAAAAAGTAACAGCATTGTTCCTGAAGGAAGCTGTAACTGGCACCCACGTCGGTAGTCCTGAGAGCCCAGGATCTCAGACGGCTGAAGGTAAGAGCCTGCGGTGGCTAAAGCAAAAACATTCCTTGACAGAGCACCACTCCTCTCTTATCTCCAATATTGAACTGCAGCTTGACCTGCTCATATTTGCCTTATTATCAGCTTCCAGAGATATTTGCCAAGAATTACTCTATTTTGTAGGAGTTTTTTTTGGAGAGGGATTTGTTTGGGTTTTTTTGTGGAGGTTCTTGTTCCTTTCATGAATCAAAATGGTAAATGCTCAACTGTTTCAAGAAGTAATAGAGAATTTCCAGCACTGGCATTTTTTTCTTTTCAGAACAGGAAAAATTACTGCAAATATCAGGAGCTGTGCATCGTCTGATCTTCCTAATTAAATCAAACCCTTTATTCCTAACTTCAAGAATGATGAACAACTTGCCCAAGGCACATAACTAAGGACTCAAGACAAACATTATAGAGGAACCTGCCCTTACAGTTTTTGATCACTTTGACTTAAGCCACAGAGAATGTTCCTGTCAGAGACAAGCATGGTCTTTGCAGACACTGAGCATCGCGGGAAACAAAAGTCTAGACAGTCAGCAGAAACCTCAGGCAGCAGCATGCCTCTGAGCCATGGCAAGAGAGGATTTTGCCATTTCCCTGGAGAGACTACTCCCTGGAGCAGAGCTGCCACCTGTGAGCAGAACGCATAAAATGCCTCATCACTCCACAGCTTTTTAAGTGCTGCTGTCAGGTCATACCTACTGTGTGAGCTCAGGTCTAGTGCTTTGGTGATCAAACCCCCACTCTGAGGACACAGCCGCAGCATGTAAATGCTTATGCCCTGTAGCTTACCTGCTGCTACAGCAGGCACAGAGTAAAACTGGGAGAAGGAAAAGACTCTTAAGTTTTACATTGCACCTCAGCTTTCATCTGGAAAAAGGGAATGATTCCTGAATGTTAGAAAAGAAGGAACTCTAACAGTGTTCTAAATTTCCTGTAATAGACCTATGACTGAGTAGCAGTGGAGCCACATCAAAATTAAACTGAGAAGAATGCCAATCTTTAAGCAAGTATAGTCTGGTTCTGTTCTGCTGCTTTATTTTTTGGAACTGTTCTAAGTGGCCAGTTGGGTTTCCATAAGGATATTCCTTCTTCAACAAATTCTACAGATGTTTATCAATGTAGACCAGTGAAGCAATAGCATTGGAAGTCAGGCTTGGTAAAAATCATCACAGCCTGTTTTCAGCAGCTGCACCACAGTAAGGTTTTAGTATTGACCCTTCATCAATTACATGCTCTAAACTATAGGAAGTATCAAGTGCATCAGCTATTTCCTGCTAGCAACTCCAGTTTAAACTTGTGTGCAGAATGAGTAACCTGACAGACATCTGAGTCTACAAACACTGAGTTTGGGTAGATTGGTTTGTTACAGCAACGCTATTCAGCCTATTAGCGTTTAGGTACATTAGCATAACATTTAAATATGTTCAAGCTGATTTTCCTCTAATCTGAACAACTCAGCAGCTCATTACCACTGGCAGTTAAAACGATGCTAGACTTGGTGGCAGTGTGCCTAACCTCACTGATGCTCACTGCAGCAAGCAAGCTTCTAAATCTTCACAGCATCCAGTGGGGACAATCAGAATTGTGCTGATTGAGAGGAAACTACAAGGATACAAAAGGGTCACCACACTGCTGCAGAAGGTAATTTCGAGCTTTCTGTGCTTTGTAAGCTGCAGAGACTTCTTTCTCCAAAGAAAAGAAAGGAGATTTAAGCATTTCCATTTATTTTCTCTTCAATCACCTGTTTTTCTAGCATGTATTCGTTATGCTCCACCAAGCAATGCCGCAATTTACAGTAAGCTCTGCTGGTCCAAAAAGACCTGGAAGCCCTCTCCAGTGCCAAACAGTTCAGAGTTTCACCAGTGAGTAATGTGCTGATGAAATACCACAATCCCATTCTCCCCCCCCGCCAAATATTTAGGAGTTAGAGGAAATGGTGATGTTTCCTAACAAATCAAGTGCCTCAAGAACAGACCACCCAAATGTATTACCACTGAAAGATGTTGGTTACATGACAGTGCACATTTATACTTTGCTTCTCTTTCTTCTGCTTTCGAAAAACAAAGCAAAACAAAAACCCCACCAAAACATAACCTCTCTAGGGAGCTCAGGGTTTACAGCAAGAGGCAGGTTGAATTAACTCTGCCTTTAACCAACTTCCTCATGTTTCAATTCCTTTGGAAATCGTTTAACTCTGACCACGATAATGTACATAGAACACAAGGGAATAAAAACACTACCCCTTTCTGGCATCTGAAAGGGCTGTACTAAGACCACCTACAATGGCTTAAACTGTAAGTACTTCCAAGTACAGTTAAAAGTACTTGCATTTGCTCAACATACATTATATAATTTCAACTTTCCCACACAGACTGGTCAAGAACTACTGCACTTCTACATTCGGTGCAAAGAGTTCTTGAGCTACTTCAAAGACTATACAATAGACCACCTAAGATTTCTCAGGCTCTCAACCAGCTTACTTTGAGAAGAGGTAGGATCAAACATTACTTCTCCAGTACAACGTGGACTACAAATAATTTACACAGAAATGGGTCTGCTGCATGATGTGCTCTCCTTCATTTGTACCAGGCTGCTAAATCCCAGCAGGCAGCCATGCAGATATGGTCTCCTACCTTTTAGGGCAAATAAACACAGTTTTTATTAAGACTTCATCAGACTGTCATAAATATTGCCTTAATTTACACATTTATTCCTAAACCTTTCTCCCATTTCTTAGTTGTCCCTCAAAATCACAAAAAAAAAATTCTAAAATGTACAGAGTCACAGAATCTGTCAGGGTTGGAAGGGACCACAAGGAGCAGCCAGTTCCAACCCCCCTGCCATGCCCAGGGACACCCTACCCTAGAGCAGGCTGCACACAGCCTCAGCCAGCCTGGCCTCAAACACCTCCAGCCATGGGGCCTCAACCACCTCCCTGGGCAACCCATTCCAGCCTGTCACCACTCTCATGCTCAACAACTTCCTCCTCACCTCCAGCCTCACTCTCCCCACCTCCAGCTTTGCTCCATACCCCCCAGTCCTGGCACTCCCTCACAGCCTCAAAAGTCCCTCCCCAGCTTTTTTGTAGCCCCCTTCAGATCCTGGAAGGCCACAAGAAGGTCACCTGGGAGCCTCCTCTGCTCCAGCCTGCACAGCCCCAACTCTTTCAGTCTGTGCTCACAGCAGAGCTGCTGCAGCCCTCTCAGCATCCTCCTGGCCCTTCTCTGGACACTCTCCAGCATCTCCACATCCCTCTTGTCCCAGGGGCTCCAGAACTGGATGCAGGGATGATGGGATATGGGATAATAATATGCCTGCATATTGAGAGAGCTACCTGCCAACAACATGCCTTAAATGCCATGATAGCCCAGTGAGTACCAAACAGATATGGACATTATTTTTAAGTTCAAGAGCAAAGCGCTGAAACAGTTACTTTATACTTCACTAATTAAAAGCCATCCTGTGTGTTCATCACTGTTTTACAGAACAGTGAAGTTTACTAAAGGGACTATCAGTATCTAATGAAAAAGCAGCATGCATTGGCAATCCATTAAAAAAGGGTAACAAAAGGACAGAGTATTTAAAACAACTGAATTTCACAGCAGATGATCTTAGTGGGTGTCATAAAATGTGCTATACCTGTAAAAAACATGAACATACTGAAGGGGAAAAAGGAATACAACTGGATCAGAGGTGTTCTGGCAAGGAAAGCAGGGAGAGAATGGAAAGTTTTGTAAGAATTCGGAGACTTTGTGAAAGAATTCAGCACTGGTTCTTCTTTCCTAGGCAATTACCTACATCTCCCTCTGGGGCTGTGACAGCATCTTTGGGTTTTCTTTCTAGTTACACTGTGCTGCAGCCCTACAATCTATCTCCACATACTCAGTAGATGACTATGCACTTATCTTGGGTGGCTGTCATATTGCTGTATTTTTTTTGTGAACCCAAAATTGAGGGGATCCTATACCTCATCTGAAACCAATCTACTGTGCAAAGAAACTTCTACTTATCTCCTTGCTGCACTTAAACTGTTTAAACCAGATGTGTCAAAGTTATTCTGCAAAAAGGGGCTGAATTCCATGTTTAATTATGCCCCACGGAGCAGGTCATAAAACTCATGCTATCACTGACAAACTGGTTTTGATCCATTGTGAGGAGAAGCTGCTTTGGCCCAACGACTAAACACAGAAAACAGACCCATACAAACGGGAATAAAAAAGCAACCTTCTAGCCCTGCTCTGCAAACAGAAGGAAAATAACCATAGAGGGAAAGTGGTCTGAGATGCTAACATAGCATTTATCGCCAGTTGGGTACAGCAGTGAGACAAAAAATAGCCAGCAACGTGGATACAGATCCAGATCAAGTCTTCAGCTCCTGGGAAGACTCCCACCTGCCAGGTTCTGCAGGAGAGGGATGGCAGTTCACACCCTTCCTGTGTGACTACACAGCGTGAATGTACTGTGAGACAGGTGGTGGCCTTGTCCTAGAGCAAACACCTGTCTCAAAAAAAGAGAGCAGAGTGCATCCTAGTGACCGTTTTACAGCCAAGGCATCCCCACCCTCCATCTACAACAGCAGCCTTAGTACAGCTA
This sequence comes from Tricholaema leucomelas, assembly GCA_013400475.1. Lineage (NCBI taxonomy): Eukaryota > Metazoa > Chordata > Aves > Piciformes > Lybiidae > Tricholaema lacrymosa > Tricholaema leucomelas. The sequence continues at coordinate 70,077 of WAAF01005534.1, forward strand.
CTGTGAATGCAAACCTGCAGATTAGGAACGAGTGAAAAAGTAGCCTAGGACAGGGCTGTGGTAAAAAAATAAAAGGACAAAAGAAAAATCAACCAACCAAACAATCAAACCAGGTCATTAAACCCAGTGCATAACCGAAACCTTCCCTGTCAGCCTTCCCAACCCACGCCTCACTGGAGTTGTTTGAACAACTTTTTCCTACTTCACTGTAGCACACAGCTTCCAGCTAACCTGTTCTTCACAAAGAGTGATTGGCATTGGGATGGGCTGCCCAGGGAGATGGTGGAGTATTCATTCCTGGAAGTGTTCAAGCAAAGCCTGGATGGAGCACTTTAGTGCCATGGGCTGGTTGATTGGACAGGGCTGGGTGATAGGTTGGACTGGATGAGTTTGTGTTCTATCCAACCAGGCCCTAGACACTGCCAGCACTGGATCCTCCACAAGGAGGACTTAAATGACCTGTGCTTACCCATTACAGATGCTCTAAAACTACCTGAAAGGAGGTTGCAGTGAGGTGGGGGTTGGTCTCTTCTCCCTAGTATCAGGAGACAGGAGAAGAGGACGTGGCTTGAAGTTGTCCCAGGGGAGGTTTAAGTTGGAGATGTGGAAAAGTACTGTAAGAGCGGTCAGAGATTGGAACAGGCTGCCCAGGGAGGTGGTGGAGTCACCATCCCTGTAGGTATTCAAGGAATCTGCGGCTGTTGCACTTTGGGACATGGTTTAATGGCCACGGTGGTGTTGATGGTTAGGTTTGATGATCTTAGAGGTCTTTTCCAACCAAAACAGTTCTATGATTCTATGATTCCACTTAACAGCATCCAATCATGAAATACTAGTCTCTAAAATGTAAGCATCTGAAGGAAGAGGAGTTAGAAGGAGGAAAGATGAGTGTCTAAATGTGATGACTCGATAAACTGTCAGGCTGAAGTGTCTCTAAGGGAACTAGTCTGTAGAACTGAGGAAGCTGTATCGGTTGCGTAAGGAGAATCCCATCACTTCTTCTAGTACTGGTGTTCAGGTCCTTGGATCTTAAAATACTGCTTTTTGAACACCTTCTACAACAAATTCTGTTACTAAGCACCTCTGATTTGAAAGTGTTCCATAGACTTCTCAGAGCAATGCTAGCTATCTCCTTATTAAGCATGTAATGAAGAGCCTTGCTTTTCACCAGTGGGAACACAGTCACACCATCCCATTTTCTCTCTAGTTGCAGGTTTTTATCCACAAGATATCCTGAGATATTCTGCCAAAAGCAAACTGGTACATGTTACAACTGAGACAGAAGAGGCTGCCTGGGGAGGTGGTTAGAGCCCCCTAGAATCATAGAATGGTTTATGTTGGAAGGGATCTAAAGGATCACCCAGCTCTAAACCCCCTGCCACAGGCAGGGACACCTCCCACTAGAACAGGTCACTCAAAGCCTCATCCAACCTGGCCTTGAACACCTCCAGAGATGGAGCAGCCACAGCCTCCCTGGGCAACCTGTGCCAGTGTCTCACCACCCTCACTGCAAAGAACCCTTTCCTAACACCCAGTTTCAATCTCCCCTCTGACAGTTCAAACCCATTCCTCCTCATCCTGGCATTACCAGACCCCTCCCCAGCCTTCCTGTAGCCCCCTTCAGATACTGGAAGGCCACTCCAAGGTCTCTTCAAAGCCTTCTCTTCTCCAGGCTGAAGAGCCCCAGCTTTTGTAGCGTGTCCTCCTAGCAGAGCTGCTGCAGCCCTCTGAGCATCTTCATGGACTCCTCTGGACTGGCTCCAACAATTTGATGTCCTTCTTGTGTTGGGGGCTCCAGAACTGCACACAGTGCTCCATCCCTGGAGATATTCCAAGTGAGGCTCGACAGCACAACCTGATGAACTTGAGGATGTCCCTGCTTACTGCAGAGGTGTGAACTAGCTGGCCTTTGGAGGTTCCTTCCAACCCAGACCATTCTATGATTCCATATGAAAATTATCATAGAAACAGCAGGAAGAACAGAGAAAGAAGCACAAAAGTAACACCAAGGGTTACTTCAATACTTCATGCAAGCACCTACTGCCTAATGTACTTGTCTGGAACAGAATCTTTCACCCAAGGTCAGCTTGATAGTTTCAGCTGGCTTCCCTCAGGTGGTGCACCCCTGGACCTGCAGTTCATCACAGCTCAACTCTACCAGTCAGGGATCCTCTATACACTAACTGTGTAGCATGTCTAATCCAAAAGAGGCTTATAAAATTCTCAATGTAAGTGATGCTTGGGTTGAAAAGGTTGAGGGAGAAACCCTTGGCCTGGCACAGCATCTGCCTTGGGCAGAAAACTTTGCCTAGAATTCACTGGTAGATATCACAGATCTCACCTTGGTTCTGCTCATGGATATCAGGGAATCGCAGCAAACTGAAACAGGACCTCTGAAGCTCACTTAGCATAACCCCAGCCAAATGCCCGAACACCATTATCAGGCAGGTCAGGTGTGGCTTTATCTCCAGGAGTCTTTAAAACCTCTGAAGAGAGACAGCACAGCTCACCTGTCCAGGTACAGTCACGTTTTCCTGGGGGAGATGTCTTTTCTGATGTCCACCCTCAGCCAAACAAGCCATCACTTATGGCTACTACTCCATATACCACATCACCTGGTTCTACCAAGGAGAGTTTGATTTCACTACCTTTCCAACTGCTTTTCAAGTACCTCATCTGAGCGTCTTTTAGCCTTTCCTTTGCCAGTTCCCTTGCAGCCTCTCTTGCTAAGAAAGCAGGACCCATCCACTCTGGCAGCTTGCCATTGGACTCTCCCCGACATGCCTGCTGACCTGGCAGCCCCCAGACTCTAGTACAGCATCCACAGTGGAAAACGAAGGGCACAGCAACTTGTCTGAGGCTCTGTAGGGCTGCTGCTAACACCCAGAACAAGATTTGGAACACGCGCTCATGGTGCTAATCACTCGTGTGCAATCTGCGCAATGAAAATGTAACCAGAAAGAGAGATCCAGATGGTAGTGGCTAGAACTGAAATGTAATTAGTTCAGTCAATACAGTAATGTATTTTTAGATCTTCCACTAGTCAAAACAAGAGATGTTGCTCAAGCAAATTTAACATTGCTTAAAAAGAGAGAGAGAGAGAGAAGAAAAAGACCAAAAAAAGGAGAAGAGATGGCAAAACCTGCATGCATTCTAACTCTATAGAGACTTCTTCCCTGACAACTTAAGCAAGTGCTGGAAAGCATATTTTAATTCATACAATGACTAAAAGTAAGAGCACTGCCAGAAAATATGATTTGGAACAATTCTTGGAATACAGAGGTTCATCTGTTTTGCAAAAGAAAGAATCAGAAGCACATAAGTATAAGCAGTTATTTTAAACTTGCCTATTAAGCAAGGACACCAATCGCTAACAGATGTGGTTATTTGCAAATGATTTCAGTAAAACATACATAACACACACGACAAAACTTGCCCCCTTCCCCCCAGACACTGATTGAAACCTGTATCCTGGAAGAGACACAACAGCAGTCCAAACCTATACCTATAAAACGCAGCCTTTGCCTGAGGAGCATCGAAGTACATATTTAATTGTTGCTGTGGTAACAGTATCTTTCGGATGATTTCACAGCAAAGTTGGATTACAAGAAAGTTAATCTAGATTGTCATTTCCCAGAACTATTTAAACCACTCAATAGAAAGTTGCTTTTGTTGGAATTTTTCAGCCTGGAATAAGGAAAACTGCTTAGGCTCTGAAGGACCTCTTTCTTAACAACAGACCTAATTGTTTCCAAATACACCCCAGCCACTGAACAAGCCCAAGCCTCTGCAAAGCAGCTTAAGTACCACAGCGTTGGTGATCGTGGATATGTAGCACCCATAACGTTGTTGGGTTCTGTTTTAGTATGTGCTACACAAACATTAAAAATGCAAACACAGCAGGATAACATTTCCTCTGAGAGGGCAGAAAGGACTGAGACATCAGCCCAGTGAAATGTCTCTAGTCGCCTCAGTGGCAAATTTCAATAAGCAGCAGAGTACAAACCTCCAGCAGGGCAGCTAAACCGCAGGCCATCGTGAGGAAAAGGTACTGCGAGGAGAGGCAGCAAGGCAAAGACAATCAACCTGGCAAAAAGTGTTTCTAATAAACTAATGCAGCTCCTCAGTTTAAAAAAGACCTTGACCTTTCTAGGTAACAAAAATAAGCTCCAGGGTTTGTTTGCAGAGGGGAGGTGCTGTTTGTTTTGGGTTTTCACTTTGCTATATTTAGGGTGCCACAGGACCAGCACCAGGAGGAAAAGAACAAAGAAAAGACAACAACAAAAGCAACCAAACAAAAAACCCTACCCCAAGGCCCTAGAAAGTCAGACACGGTAGCGAGGAACAAGGTGCCCTGGGTAAGCTACGGATGCTCGGTTAGGCTTTGTGTAATGTTGCATTTCAGTGGTTAGAAAACTGCAGTGGAGTGGTGAAGAGTCCCACTGGCTCAAGGCAGAGCAGTGGTGGTAGCCAAGATAACAGTGATAAACCACTTTAAAATGCCTGGTGAACCACAAAAGAGTTGTGTTCCAACGACATCAAAAATACATGGCCAACCGACCATTAAAAGCACTCGCTCAAAACACATTTGACAGTTTTCATGGGGGCCAGCCTGAAGATCGCAGCTTTATGTATTGATTCGAGCACCGCTGAGGAGCTGCGAGTCCTGCTGCAGGCAGGCTGAGCTCAGACCGCTCCCCGCCACCGCACGCAGGGTTCAACTGCTGCCGCGCTCTCTCCCCTCTGCGTGTCGTCTGAAGTACTTCACTTTCACTTTTTGCCTACGCAGATTTATGAAACGTTCTTAGTTTCTGTAACCTTCTGCCCGCATTGAGCAATCCAGAACTGTAAACCAGGGTAGAGTTTTCAGGCTGAACGCAGCATAGTCTCCACTCTCCCAATCCTGCAGAACCTCCTTCGCCTCACATCTGCAGGGCTGGAGCGCTGCCAGTGGCAGGTCTGTGCTTCACGGCACCGTTCCCTCAACGCCTGTAGGGATTCCCACTACAGAAGATAATTCTGACCATATCTTACTAAAAGTTGATTCCATCTGATGATAGTTTGATAGCCTGCACAAATTTAATTGAGGGTCTCGCTTAATTTCTGGGACAAGTGGTGCTCTCAGTAAGGAGGAACCCCCGCCCCGACGCACACTGCTGTGGCTACCAGCGATTTTGGCAGCTTTGGAGCTCAGACCCAGAGCTGAAGTGGCACAGAAGCAAGACCGCTGCTTCCCCCTCCAGCAAACTGGCTTCTGAAGTCGGTGCTGTAACACGCTGGGCAGACAGCTGCTGGGCATAAACACAGGACAGTTTTTAGGACTAACCACCACGCACTCTCCACAGATTCTAAACCAAGTTTAAAATAATATTTGCATGAAGAGAAACTATGGCTGTCAAGAGAGCTAATTTTACACTGGCAGGGCTGCAATATTGTACCTGCTGATCTTACTCGGAAAGTAAGCACTTTGCTTTAATACAAAATTAGCTTTGGGCGTAACTATTATTTGTTTTTCAGCAAAACCTAGAAACCATTTCTATTTGTTGGTACCTAAATGGAACAAAAAGATGTTCACCACACCCATGAAGTCTAATTTTAGGAGCCAGAGGGTCCTGAAAAACCCAGGTGAGCTGGCTCTCATCTTCCTTCAACCACAAATGGAAAGGTGGAAAGTCCTAAAGAGGAAAAGCCTTTATTCTATTATTCCCTCTCTCCATCTCTTTAACCTTTTCCGTGCCAGCCAACCACCTCAGGTGCAGCTGACATTCACACTCTCCCTCCCAAGGGATAAGTGTCCCTCTCCTTGTTGCTCTAAGAAGGTAGTTTGCATCATCATAAAACTTCCTTCACTGTAGCCAGTCTCAGATCTGCCCTAGATGATGTATTTTTTGCTTGTTTGTTTCTGCTTTCTGGCAGAACTACACAAGAAGAAAGCCTACATTTTAAAACTTAAAATTCACTTGCTAAATACCCCTCACGGTTACTTGTTTCTTCGGAGGATTATCATATGCTACACTTCCACTGCTGCTCCATTTCTACCAGATGCTGCAAGCCACTAGAGAATATTCTGATTGATTTTTTTTTTTTTTTGCCATATGAATAAGAGAAAACAACTTTAAAAAAAATCCACAATTTTATCTTTGCTTTTAACTTCTTTAAAAATTAAATTTGGACTACTTTTATCAATTTGAATATCTCCTCTATTTCAAATTATGATTAATGGTTTATAGGTCTTAAGGGAAAAGAATTGGCTGAAATATTATTTACTGAATAGCTGAGAGTGTGTGTTATATGTGTGTGTGTGTACACAGAAAGGCAACACCCTGAGGCTAAATTATCCTTCTCAAGAAGACTCTCCTCTATTACTTTTATCACAGTCGAATTTACAATCCCCACTAGAGGCTGGGGCCCCACGGTATGATATGCTGCTGTACAGACAGCTAGTGCAGGTCAGCTCCAGCCCAAGGGAGTTCACAAATCTCTACTTCTCCTATGATGCAGATAAACAGTGTAGATGTTCAGTCCTCCAAAACCAGCCTGGGACAACACGCTCCAGAGCACAGACCCTCAAGCTATGACTATACCTTGACTATGCACATGCTTCCTTAAAGAGACTGGCTAGAACTTTGGCTGAAAAACATCTGGAGTGCTGTACTAGAAGACAAACACCAAACTGACTTTGACGCTTTATAAAAGCAAGTCAGAATGAAAATCACCACCTTTCTAACTGCTGAAGCAGGCAAACAGCAGTGCTTTTTCAACAGCAAACTCATTTTCCATGTAGAAAGAGGTGTGGTGAGAGTTTCAGTCCAGCTTTAACCAAAGGAACAAGACTGACCTTTCCTATTATCAAGAACGATCCCAAATAAAGTAACTTGGAGGGTCCTCTCTCTCACTCTTCCCAGGACGGCTCTCGGCGCCGCACACTGACAATGACAGCAGCTCATCTGACATACACCAAGTCATTCATTATTTTGTTCTGCTCTTCTCAGTGTGCAGCTGTTGACTTGCACCGACTGCAAGGAATGCTGCATTTAAGGAACAGAAGCTCACATTCAAATCTCACAGTGCATGTGCAACAACGCAAACAGAGGCAGACGAGATCTACAAAGGAAATAAAGCTTGTCAGAGTATTCTCAGCACACTGGCAGCCGACAGGGAGGTTTTTTAGGTGTATACACACACACAACACCAACAAACAATTGATGGCAAGTTTCTTTTGCGCAGAGAGACAGACACAGGGGATGGAAATGCTGGTTTCCATATTAAGTGTGCAACGGAATTTATCATGGTAAGTGGAGTGGATGAACAGTACACATCACACTGGCCTGCAAATGTTCCTGTTTAAACACTTCCTTTCATGAGAAGTGGAGTCATGAATAAAGATCTCTCTCTCCTAATACGCCATTGAATTCCAGTCGGAATCCTCAAGCAGTATCTTTTTTTTTACCAAGTGTAAACCCAAAAACACCCACACAAGGCATCAACAGCCTTTATCCATCAAATAGATGCTGTGTTTTCCTAAACACTGCAGTGGCAGGGACAGGAATACAAAACATTCATTTTAGGAGCAGATGCGTACAGACATTCACAACCCTCCTGTGACGATGACAGTGAAGTTTCTGACAGACTCCCACAGATTTCAGACTCCTAACGCTTTACACACAAATCCTCAGGGTAAACTGGGAGCAGTACCTCAGCTAAAAGTAACACAACCATTCTCAAAACTACCACTGTTCACACTCTTGGCGTTTCTCAATCACTAGCAGCACCTCACGTCAAGTTACTAAACGCTTCTGTCCAGAAGTAACTCTGGGGCATCAACGGTAGTAAAATATAAAACGTCTGCCATCAAGATACATAAATGTCAAAGTGGGTAAATAAACTAGCAGGCCAAGGCTGCTGAGATTGGGAAGGGAAACTCTGCCACCTTCTTTTATGTCTGTATGCTTCTCTCTTCTCATTCTCGCTCATCTTACTCCTCTACCACCATCTCCAGAACTTAACAGAGATCAAAGGATCCTCCACCCATTTGAAATCGTGCCCGAGGCGGCAAGGCTACAGCACACATCCTAGGCACAACTGCGGGGAAAGCAAACACAATTGAACTTGCATCAGTAACAGAGGTTAATGTTTTTTAACAGCAGAAGTCATACGTTCAGAACTACAAAACTGGGCTCTGTGGCTTGTATACCAGTAACAACACAGCTAATAGTTACGTATGTTTTGTTTGTTTGTGGGTTTTGGTTCTGGTTGTTGTTTTTCTCCTTTTTTAACCCAGAAGTTTGGTTTCACTATCCAGGAAAGCCTATTTTGGGAAACCTGCTTGATTTTAACTGCTTAGGTTTATGTTCAGCACGATTCAATCTGATGTCTATTAACACATCTGCAAAAATATCCTTCTCCCCTTCAAGCTGCCTGAATGTGGGCTTCTTTTTCCCAGTGTTTTCTTTATAAGTTTAGTTGGCTGTTTTATAATTTGTCACCTTTTGTCTTCTTTCAGCAGTATGTCATTAAGTCTTTAATTTGGTGTTTCCTGTTGTCTGCAGAGGGATATATGCTGTTTTAAATCCAAAGGACCGCAGACATAGACGGTGGGTAAAATCTGTGAACCATAAGTAAATTCTTATAAGGAACATACAAAAAAGATTGTTCTTCAGTCAGACTTAAGCCATTACTTTCTTCAAAAGAAGAAAAGACACAAGTTAAGAAAAAGGCACCGCCAAAGACCTTCTGCCCAAATGTGCATCTCCATGAAGTTTCCTGCTGAGTGCATATGAATGCACTGCGATCTGGGAAAAGGATCCAAATAGGATTTCAAACATCCAAAAATTTTAACTCAAACATTTAGGTATTTCACCATGCTGCTATTCATTCATTCACTGATTTTTTTTGTCTTAGTTTAAAGAGATGCTAAACAAAAGGAGAAGAGCTCTACATGTATTTACATTCCAAAACTAAGCTCCCCTTACCACCCCCCTAGTCTGTCTTCCCTTCATAGCTAAACAAACCGTAAAGTCTAGCCCTATGTCCTTGAAGCAAAGTCACAAACAGAGTAGGAGAAAAGTTTAGTCTTTCAAGAAGAAAAGGCAGAAAGCATTTTTAATCTGTTATAGCTGCCCACGTTGTTTTGACGATGAATGGCATCGCATACAGATACGTGCAGACTAAACTGCTGGAGGAGTGGGATACATTGCTTTACTTTTTGGCTCTGCTCAGTTCTGCACTTTAACAGAGTCATTAGCAGCCTTTTTCAGAGTCATTAGCAGCCTTTCCTGCCCTTTGCTAAGATTGCCTCTCCTGTACAGTGATACTGCTCGCAGAGCTATTTTGCAAACAAAACCCAAGGATAAATACTTTGCCACCTAAAAAGTAGCCAAGAACAACTGTCAGCTCTCTGCCGGAGCAGAGGAGTTTCCACAGGGCAAGTCTGACCAACTTCTGCCACCCGTGTCACATTCAGCATGCCAGCAGCAGGGCCCTCCCAGGAGCTGCTAGGTGCTCTGGCCAGGACAGGGCACAGGCAGCAAACACCAACACCTGCAGCGCTCCCCCATTTCTGACACAGCCAGCACAAAACACAGCCGCTGGGGTCCAGACCTTTCCTCAGGAGCCGAGACCCTAAACAGCATTAGAAACCCCCACATCACCCCATTTGGAAACGCCACAATGTAGTCTGTTTGTGCTGAACACTTACCAGCACTTGAGCTCTCTGCTGTGAAAGAAGCAGAAGTATCTCACTTGAAGCAGGGAAAAGCAAGAGAAGAGTGCGGGAATGTCCTCCCGAATTAACGAGGAGGATCCTTCACACACACAGCAATGCATTCAGCGCACTTCCTAACAAGCATTCATCACTATGCCGTTCTCTGCCTGTGAGCCGTGCTTTTAAATCTTTCTATAGTACCTGCAGTTGAAAGCTTTCAGACGAGGCAGCTTTCCTGTAATCCACCTCATCTTACCGCCAGCATGCAGAGAGACACACCGGAGGAACCTATTTCCCTAGCACGGCCTCTCTGATCAGAGTGGTAAACCTCACGGCTGAGGCACTTGAAAAATTACGGGTTTTTTCAATATTAAAAGGACTTGTTGAGACTGTAGTGACAAGGATGATAAACTGAACCGCATCCTGGTCACAGTTTAAGTTCTTCCCGTAAGGAGCTGCTAAGCATCGCCTTTCTTTGGAGCATTAAACGTGAAATGACGCTCTTCTTGGGCTGGTGTTAAAATACATCTGACTACTGATTCTGACCACGTTCACAATACATGTTTTGCTTTGTTGCTGAGATTCAGCTGTAAAGGCTGAAGGATGCCAGAACCTGACTTTCCATTTGGCTCATCTGAAACTGTTTTGCCTTTCTCTGTGCCAAAACTACAGGAGTTTTAAGATCTTGAAACCCACACAACGCTGACTTCCCTGCGTTCTGCCCTCAGGTAGGAGGCAGAAATTTCTGATGGGTGTTTGTATAGCATACTTGACTGGCCATGCCCAGCATTAACTTACAATCCTAGAGTTTTTAAAAGACTTTATTAGTCTCTTTTATTACTTCATAAATACATTTAAAAGGCTGTGGAAGCTGTATGCTGTCAGAAACTTGAAAGGAGCATTCTCCTGGAAATGGTGGAACCTTCTGCAGCAGCCCGTCTGTGTGAAAACATGGAACTACGGCAGCTATTCCATCCAAACACCCCCACAAACACTCTTACTAAAAGCTTTTTTTGTGGTTTATCTTAATTCACTTTCAAAGTGGCCTAAAAAAAAAAAAAAAAGGCAGTCCCTAACATCCTCTCAGACAGCTACTGCAGAAGAGCTGTTCCTTGATATTTTGGGTTGCATCTCCACGCAGACAAGCCTTAAGCAATACCTTTCTTGGCATACTTCCCAACGTTACATCATCCACCACAACACTTTACTCTTTTGGAAACAACTTTGTAGGTATTCAGCATCCCAAGTCCTCTACATTCTTCCATACTTCTCACCTTTAGAAGGTCTGGTCAGCATAAGCACGTTCTCACCAAACATACGACAGAAAATGTGAACTCTGAGAATTCCTGTCCTATTCTGAAGAGTGTTGCCGTGACCTTTCCTTCATACAAGGAAATCTTCCATCCAAATTAAAGTCCCCCAGATTTTTGTGAATTCATCATGGAAACTGATGTTTCAATCTAGGAATCCCTGTGCTTAGAATGCCAGAAACTTCACGTCAAACTGTTCTTTTTTCCTTACCTTCACAAGAGGAAATGGCTGATCCTGACAGACTAGTTAAGGTGCTAGTAGAAAACCTATCGCTCCGCATGGAATCTGCTCTATGGTGATAGAAAACATGTGCAACCACCCAGATACCTCCATCGGGAGAGAGGCATTCAGTAGTTGCGAGATCAAACCCAGCAAACTTCAGACTCCCAGGGGAAAACAACAGAAAACAAAACGTAATTTCACACCTTATCGAATGAACTGCAGAGCAGGTAAGCAAGCCACGTCTCCTCCTTCAACAGCAGAAGACAGTCTGCCAGGCAGCCAACCCCAGCCAAGCAACAGAAGGTATCAGTACATAATTCTCATTTGTAATAGCCTGTCCTATCTTTATCTGCCAGCGTTACCAACATTGAGTGAAAGCGAGTTTAATTCACTTAATTCGGAGTGTGAGGCTCTTAATGTGAAGTGGCAGCAGTTGTGCTTCAGACCTATCGCTGAACAGACTGCCACACGCGTTTAAAAAGGCAAGACAGGTGTTCTCCTTTCTCCATAAACACATTCAAGAGGCACTGGCACATGACTGCGGTTCCGGCACAGGCTAACCTGAGCCTGAGCACACACACCCCGGGTCTGCTGGAAATCAACCGCTCGGTCAGCAGGTGAGAAGGCGAAAAACTGTACAACTATTCATTAGAAAAATGCTCCCTCAAGGCAGCAAATGGGGCACTGCAGCAAACAGAGATCTTCTGGACATCACCACAAGGCTCTTCATGTCCTGGTTAGAGAGGATGCTCACAGGCATGACTTGAGTAGCCTCAGGAAAGAAATAAATACATGGAGTTGTAGTCAGTGACAACGTGATTATTTTCCTGGCCTGCTCCAGTCCACATGATTTCCATCTGCTATTTATTCATTTTCACTTTCATCCACTCACCTGCATTGTGTGAGAAACAGACACATTTCATGTCTAGCTGTTCTAGCGTCCAGCTTCAGCCTCTTGCTTCACTCATTCCATCCCAAACTCTGAAAGCCTTCTATGGTCTTCCATTGGCAGCTTTCTACACAACACAACCTAGCTGCAAGAGTGCAGAAGACTGCCACAGCAGCCCTAACTCTCAGATCTGATCACTGAAGCTCTCTTTCTCTTCTGAAGGATGTATGACAAGCATTCAGCCTGCTGCCCACATCCATTCCACCAAACCATGTCATCTGGTGTGTGTGGAATTTTCATTAGTCTTTAGATGTCAGAAAACACAAAGCAAAGCGCAAGACTGCAGCTGCAAACTAGCCACCTGCCAGGTGCTGTGCGAACGAACACAGCCCTCTCGGAGTCAGAAGTGGCACTGCCAGGGCTACTTCTCCTCTAACATGGAAAACTTTGTAACAGCCCATTCTGCTTCTGTGTCCAACCTGGCTTGAACATCAGCTCTTTAGTGTCTGTATCTATTGATCATGCACCAAATCAGCTGTCAGAATCTTCTATCTATTTAAAATAAACTTAAAGCTCTGTCTCTAAAATTCCATAGCCATTACCATGAAATCTCTCTCTATATATGCTAACTTGACAACTCCACAGCAATTATCATACTCTGCTCCTGAAATTCCAGTATGACTGTAAAAGCAAGCAGAAGTGAGGAAAACGTGAGGTAAGGTTGCTCACGCAGTCTGCATTTTGCCCTCTTAATTGCTATTCAGATACCAAACTAATGACACACACCAAATCCCTTTTTCTGTAAAGATGCCTCCCTGGTTCCATGAACGCGGGCAGCCTCTGAAGAATGAGTTCTCCATCTCTACGTGCAGGTTAGATGAAATGAAGGAAGCATAACCATGCAATTTGCCTGTAGCTCTATGGCTAACTAGCAGAGATCTACTTTTCTATCACCTAGAGAGCCTGAAGACCTCAATTCTAGTTTAATCTTCCTAAAGTGAAATCCCTGTTTTCCAAACGGCAGTTGTCTTCAGTGGGAGCAATGCATGATGCAAAACGTGGTGACAGCACCCTGCTTTCAGATGTTATATAGGGTTCAGAGCTAGGTGCTTAGGCAGATTTAGAAGGATGCTGGAGGATATTCGCGGCAGAGTATCCTTGGGTAGGTCAGAATTCCTTCCTTGGTAATGAGTGATTATGAAAGCACAGATTATTAATGTTAGTCAGCAGACATGACATCTGATCTCAAGTCTTTCTGATTACCTGCCCCAGGACACCTTTGTCTGGGCCAAAGGGTATTTAGAGGGAGGAAAGCAGCTGCAGTCGTAGCCACCACTATTTTATCTGCGTCCTGTCTGGAGTTTAAATTGTGTGTGTCATACTGACGCAAGACACTAAGATGGTTCAAGTGTTGTGCTAATTACGCTTAGTGATTTTGGCAGGGATCCAGGAACACATCGTACAAAGCAAAAGATAGGCAGACTACGACAGTTTTCAGTGGCTTGAAAAAACTTGCACAAGTTTCCAAAACTTTACAAGGAGCGAGCAAAAGACTCCTGCCTACTTTCAGCCTCGCTTCGGCTGGGAGGGCTGCAAACAGAATTAACTGGGAGCAGCTAAGAGCATTTCAAACAAGGAAGCATTGATATGTAAAGAACTACCAAAATACAGGAAATTCACACTTGCCCTGAAAAACGCAGACACCACCTTCACAGTAGAGCAGCAGCAAAACTCCCTCTATCTGTCAGCTATCAGTCTGCAAAATCCTCGGGAGCCTTCCCCTTGTAAAATCCCAGCTCTGGGGCTCTGACAGGATACTTGTAAACGTGTCATAAGCCGCTTACATGCGAAGCACTTTTAACACAAACTTGTTTCACTGGTGGTAAATTCATCTATCAAGATAACTCAGAACAACTTATTGTACAGACGTCCTCATAGCTCTCAAGCCAGACACAAACAGGTCTCACCTGAGGAGACTACTGCAGTCTGACTTTACACAAATGACCTTCATGCAATAGAACTCTTGACTACATAAACTCTGTCTTACTTGACACATATGCTTTTGCAAGGCACTTTGATTCAGGGGGAATAAAACCTCACACAGTCACAGAAGCAATCAGCTTAATGGCAGGACATGAACTGTTGCATGACCATCTGAAACTGTTGGCCAATGCAGCAGAAAGCAGGGACTGAAAAAACCCAGACCCGCTTTTCCCTACGTAAGCCTTGAACCGGCCTAGTTAGACCCTTAAACAGACCTGGAATCCTTCTGTAAACTTTTAAAGGTCTTGCCTGCAGAAACACATCTGCACAGCTATCATGCTAGAACTGTGTCTGGTCCAACCTCTAATAAGTTGACAAACATCGGAATAAGCATTCCCAGAAAAGAAGCTTGTTTAGGAGTCTCGGGTCCAGACACTGCATGCCTGATGCGTGAGCTTAAGCCGCGGCGGAACTCAGCTCTCAAGATGAAGCTGTGACAAAGACAGAACTTGTTCTGTGGTGTGCAGAAAGGAAGGGTCAAGGTAATTCAAGCTTTGGATTTATCTCCAGCAGACTGACCTGCTGCTCTAAGGCAGCTCTCCAAGTGTAAAATCCCATGGCAGACATTGGTATGGTAGGAAGGAAAAATGTAGCCCTTAAGATTAGTAACAAATATTTCAAAATCTGTGTCAAGCATTCAGTTTGAAAAGATACAAACTTCCTCTCATTTCTAATTTGGCAGGACTTTAAGCACAAGTAATACTCTTAACACCTGTTGTTTGTAATTCACTTCTTACAGTGGCCTGTCATGCACAGCAGCAGGTCATTGGTGCTCCCTTTTCCTAGGAACTTTACCCTGGCTCTGATTTTAAAAAAAAGGGGGGATGAGTGTGCAAAATAAAACAGAAGCACAGAATCAGTCAGGGTTGGAAGGCAGCACAAGGGTCAGCCAGTTCCAACCCCCCTGCCATGCCCAGGGACACCCTACCCTAGAGCAGGCTGACCACAGCCTCAGCCAGCCTGGCCTGAAACACCTCCAGCCATGGGGCCTCAACCACCTCCCTGGGAAACCCATTCCAGCCTCTCACCACTCTCCTGCTCAACAACTTCCTCCTCACCTCCAGCCTCACTCTCCCCACCTCCAGCTTTGCTCCATTCCCCACAGTCCTGTCACTCCCTCACAGCCTAAAAAGTCCCTCCCCAGTCTTTTTGTAGCCCCCTTCAGATGCTGGAAGGCCACAGGAAGGTCACCTGGGAGCCTCCTTTGCTCCAGCCTGCACAGCCCCAACTCTTTCAGTCTGTGCTCACAGCAGAGCTGCTGCAGCCCTCTCAGCATCCTCCTGGCCCTGCTCTGGACACTCTCCAGCATCTCCACAGCCCTCTTGTCCCAGGGGCTCCAGAGCTGGATGCAGTACTCCAGGTGGGGTCTCAGCAGAGCACAGCAGAGGAGGAGAATCACCTCCCTGGCCCTGCTGGCCACACTTCTGCTGCTGCAGCCCAGGCTCTGCTTGGCTTTCTGGGCTGCAAGTGCACACTGCTGGCTCCTGTTGAGCTTCTCCTCCAGCAGCACCCCCAAGTGCCTCTCCTCAGGGCTGCTCTCCAGCCAGTCCCTGCCCAGCCTGGATTGGTGCTTGGCATTGCCTCGACCCAGAAGAGAAGCCTTAAGAATTTTCACATCTTTCCCATACCAATTTTCTGTACAGAAACAGATGAGGGAAGAAGCAGGGACCTACCCTGTGGAAAAACAGATAGTAAATAAATAACATGTGGGAAGGAACCTATCATATTAAAGTTCCTTGGAGGGAGGTAAGTGGACCATAACATGACCACTGAGATAAAGCCATGAATTTGCAGTCACCTAAGCAAATGAAGCTTCTGCTGGTGCTCTTATATTTAATCCCTTTCCCAACATCCTGTATTGTACATCAACTACTTTTATTCATTTAAAATCTGACAATTTCACTTAAAAAAAGATGCTTATAAAACATATCATGCCTTGACAATGTGACTCCAGCACAATAGATCTGTCTTCACTCTCTGAATTATTCACAGACAATATCCTGTTCATCTCAATACAGTTTTATTCTTACAAAAATCAAACAATACAACTGGTCTGGGGAGGCGAGGCAGAAGCTGCATCCCATCTTGTCTTAACCAGTCTGAAGCAATTCTACATGGGGAGATTCCTCTGGATATTACTTAGACTCCCTTAATGAAATTCAGGTGTAATCCCTAAGGCTCTATAGCAAAGAGCATCTTTAGCTCAACTACAGAATATGGTGTTTGCCAAAAGGGGATTAATTATGTTTAGATGTGCCTAATATGAATACCAACAAGCCTGGGGCCATTATTTAAAGTACATCTCAGAAGTCACTCAGCTTAAAATTAAAAAAGGAACACGATGTAAACAGTTTATAAAATACACTGGGAAATGGTCTTTAAGATCAGAAAGTCTTTGTTTCCATTGCTTTTAATTCTGCTGAGGCCAGTTACAATATGAACTGCTCTTGACCTCCTCTAGCAGTAGAGCAGCACAAGTTTCAAAATGACCCATAGGAAATGCCAAGCATAGATGTCTGTGATCACCCCATGGACACAGAAGCAGATCCTACACTTAAATATCAAACTGCATTTATTGGCCACAGAAAGCACTTATGGGGACCAAAGTGTTTTGTTCTTCTCCCAGACTGCCACGACGTGTGGTGTGACTCACAGAGGTTTTTCCCCAGGACACGACGGGACCCAACAAACATTTGTCTCTAACTTTCCTCTCTCCTCCACACTTTTCCTGAAGAGAAAGCTTTGTCCACCGATACTGTTTTGGTAAGGTTTTATGTTCAGCAGTTTTGGTGTCTGGATTGCGTAAAGCAGAAACACAGTCAAGCCCTTTTGAGCAAAGATATCTCCAAGCAGCTTTAGTCTGCAGATATTTTGCTTTGCTGATTTATTTTTTAAATGCTTTCAGCCTGTCAATCCATCATCTTCCACCTAGGGCCATAATGCATGCAGTACTCAGAGCATTCCAGTAGTCCACGGAGGTCTAAGATAGCTATTTGTTTCCAGACACAGCACATCTATGTGAAGAGTAAAAATATTGACTAAGGGAAGCCAGACCAATAGCTCAAAATGCTGAACTGAGCAGGGACGCAGTCTGAAGCAGCAGCCCTTCCCTTTGTTTTGCTTCAGGAAGGTGAGATGCTGTACCTGTGCTGCACACTGAAGACAAATATCCTCAAAACCAGCTGATATTTGCTTTCGGGTTCCCAAAATTCTGATAATCGCGTTTTGGAAGTGTAACAGCCATTGCTCACTGAGCAAGTTATTAAGCCACTGCCCAAAAGTGCAAATGGAACATCTGCAGAATTAGCTGCATGGCAACTCAGTGTCCAAAAAGGCACATCCAGCAATGCACGGCACACACCAGAGCTTTCCCGAGGTTGCTAAATCCACTTCTGACTTCTTGCACACAGACACTGTGAAAAGCTGCACAAGTGTGCGTGCCCAACAACCTGTGATACGCTGCTGACTGTGGTCCCAGGCTGTTGGCTCCCCTTTGTGTTCAGATTTTAAAGGGTATAAAAACATCAGTGAAAAACACCCCGCAGAGAACTCCAGCCCTTTCCCACATATCCTGATATTCCTTGTTTATTGCCAGAACTGACCCGGCTGGAAAAGGCCTCTAGGATCATCGAGCCCAACCCATCACCTAACCCTTCTAGTTAACTAACCCATGGCACCATCTCAGTTCTGAGGTACCTTAAACTTTCACAGACAAATTACACACCCAAGCAGGAAAAAACACTGCTGAGAACTATTCGAGTTGTTAAATGTTACCATAGAACCAAGCAGGTTGGAAGAGAGCTCCAAGCTCATCCAGCCCAACTTAGCACCCAGCCCTGCCCAACCAACCAGACCATGGCACTAAGTGCCCCAGCCAGGCTTGGCTTCAACACCTCCAGCCACGGCCACTCCACCACCTCCCTGGGCAGCCCATTCCAATGCCAATCACTCTCTCTGCCAACAACTTCCTCCTAATATGATGAAACAATGTCTTCAGAAGCTACTACTGTAGGGAAGTCTGACTGAGGTTGCAATTGATGTGTTTCATAATTTACAATATTGTTAACTTGGAGAAAAGTTTCTGTGTTTCTGGCCCACCTAAATTTTAAGCTTTAACAGCTGATGTCTGCCCATAAACCCTGTCTTGTTATAGACACAAATGTGCTAATAATGCCTTTTGTGTATAATGGACAAGTCAATAGTTCAAAACTCAATTTGATTTTAAAGACTAGAGTACTAATACAGCTTAGGTTCTGTCACTTAACTACAAAGATAGATTCATAGAATCAGTCAGAGTTGGAAGGGACCACAAGGATGAACCAGCTCCAACCCCCCTGCCATGCCCAGGAACACCCTACCCTAAAGCAGGCTGCCCACAGCCTCAGCCAGCCTGGCCTGAAACACCTCCAGCCATGGGGCCTCAACCACCTCCCTGGGCAACCCATTCCAGCCTCTCACCACTCTCATGCTCAACAACTTCCTCCTCACCTCCAGCCTCACTCTCCCCACCTCCAGCTTTGCTCCATTCCCCCCACTCCTGGCACTCCCTCACAGCCTCAAAAGTCCCTCCCCAGCTTTTTTGTAGCCCCCTTCAGATCCTGGAAGGCCACAAGAAGGTCACCTGGGAGCCTCCTCTGCTCCAGCCTGCACAGCCCCAACTCTTTCAGTCTGTGCTCACAGCAGAGCTGCTGCAGCCCTCTCAGCATCCTCCTGGCCCTGCTCTGGACACTCTCCAGCATCTCCACAGCCCTCTTGTCCCAGGGGCTCCAGAACTGGATGCAGTACTCCAGGTGGGGTCTCAGCAGAGCAGAGCAGAGGGGGAGAATCACCTCCCTGGCCCTGCTGGCCACACTTCTGCTGCTGCAGCCCAGGCTCTGCTTGGCTTTCTGGGCTGCAAGTGCACACTGCTGGCTCTGTTGAGCTTCTCCTCCAGCAGCACCCCCAAGTGCCTCTCCTCAGGGCTGCTCTCCAGCCAGTCCCTGCCCAGCCTAGATTGGTGCTTGGCATTGCCCTGACCCAGGTGCAGGACCCTGTACTTGGTCTTGTTGCACTTCATGAGGTTATCTTGTGCCCACCTCTGCAGCCTGCCCAGGTCCCTCTGGATGGATCCCTGCCCTCCAGCCTGGCTGCTGCACCACACATCTTGGTGTGCTCAGCAAACTTGCTGAGGCTGCACTCAGTGCCTCTGTCCATGGCACCCACAAAGATGCTGAACAAGATGATGTATTCCACACACCCTGTTATACAAACCCACACAAGAACAAATAAGAAGTCAGCAGGAGAGTAAGAAAAATGCAGTAGTAGCTATTGCCTGTAGAAGTTCTTTTGCCTCTCACTAATACAATATACAAACAAACTGCATTCAGTTAACAGCAGTATTCTTCTCAGCTCGTGTTCATTTTATAGCCTCACAGGGTGTAGGAGGAGGAGCTCAACACAGATCAAAAAACAAGAAGCTACTTCATGTTTACCCCAAAACTGAAAACACAACTGTCAGGGTGAGCAAAAGGATAAGGTAGCTCTGCTTCAGCACATTAACTACAGGGAGAGGCACCTGTAATAGCCAATGAAATGACCAGGTGAATGAAATATCCTCATAGAATCACAGAATCAACCAGGTTGGAAGAGACCACCAAGCTCAGCCAGCCCAACTTAGCACCCAGCCCTGCCCAACCAACCAGACCATGGCACTAAGTGCCCCAGCCAGGCTTGGCTTCAACACCTCCAGCCACGGCCACTCCACCACCTCCCTGGGCAGCCCATTCCAATGCCAATCACTCTCTCTGACAACAGCTTCCTCCTAACATCCAGCCTGAACCTGCCCTGGCACAGCTTGAGGCTGTGTCCCCTTCTTCTGTTGGTGGGTGCCTGGCAGCAGAGCCCAACCCCAGCTGGCTACAGCCTCCCTTCAGGTAGCTGCAGACAGCAATGACCTCTGCCCTGAGCCTCCTCTTCTGCAGGCTGCACACCCCCAGCTCCCTGAGCTATACTCTCCTCCAGCTTCAGGCCCCAAAGCAGTTCACCTGTGTGAAAGCCAGAATCTACAGGCTAGCATTATACATAAAATATACATGCTATTCTGGTCACCAAATCTTTGCAGAAGTTATAAACTGGTAATAAAATCAATTGTCAAAGCTTTGCAAGAGCAAAACACTTCTAACTTTTGAGTTAGCTTCTCCCAACCCATTTTTCTATCAAACATACTTTAATTTTGCATTCATCCTTACCCTTGAGAGCTTTAGCATGTGCCACCCTGCTGCTGTATAAAAGACCCTCACAAGCACTGCAACAAAATGAAACGAAGTTATTTCCGAACTGGAAGCAACAGTCAGCAACTAACCCAACTCGACCCAAGCCACTAAGAGTAATTTCACAATAATACAATTCCTGAACTGAAATCCAACTGCTTTTCACTGGGTGACCTTCCAATTTCTAAAGCAACTATGCATCCTTTTCCCAGTTCATTTTAATTACAGCATTTAAGTTTGGTTGGGGATTTTTTTCTGGGTGGTTTTGTGTTTTGCTTTGTTTCAATTTTGTTTGGTTTTGTTAATTCATTTTTGTTTGTTGTGGTTGGTCTGGTTTGTGAGTTGCATTTGGGTTGTGAGTTTTTTGTTGTTGCTTGTGTTCTTTGGGTTTGGGGTTTTTCTTCCTAGAAAACCTCTCTAGTTTCCCAGGAGCAACCTTGGATGTCCACAAGGCTTCTCCAGCAATAAAAAGGGAGTATTTAGAATGAATTCCTGTAGCAAGCTACAGGCTATTAAAACCAACAAGAGCAAGAGATTCTTGAAAATGCAGACAGATCTGAAAATGAGAGCAAGAGGGAAAGCCCACATGGAGCACCTGGAGTACCTGGTGTTCTCCTCCTATTACAGGTCTCCTCCTATTACAGACTGTCACCTGGCCTTTCTGCCTGCCTCCCTGGTATCCAGGACCTCACAGGCTGTCTGTAAATGCATGGAGCAAATGATAAAGAAGTAAAACAAGGAATAATCCAGAGGGAAAGGGGACTCAAGAAAACAGGTTAATATTTAAGCGTCATCTCCTCCAAGCTCAAGACTGGTGCATCTCTATGAGCAAGAAATCAAACAAGAGAGGCTGGAGACCTGCACGGATGAGCAAGCTGCTTCTGGAAGAACCCAAATGGAGGAAAGAAATTCACAGTATGTAGAAAAAGGGACTGGCCATGTGCGAAGAAGGCAGGAATGCTGAAGAGTACATAGGGATGCAGCAAGGGAAGCTAAGGCCCTCTTGGAATTGTATCTGGTGACACATCTGAAAGACAACAATACTGGTTTCTTCAAGTATGTCAGTAGGAAAATGAACACCAGGCAAAATATGGTCCTGCTCCTCCAATGACATGGGTGCCCTGGTGACAAAGGATACAGAGAAGGTAGATTTATCCAGTGCCTTCTTTGCTTCAGTCTTTACGGCTAAGACAGCATTCATGAACCCCAGCACCTGAGGTAAGAAAGAATCTGGAGGAAAGAAGACTCTCCTTTAGTCAAGGAGGACTGGGATTGAGATCATCTAAACAAGTTGGGCACACACAGATCTATGGGCCCTGATGGGATGCACCCACATGTGCTGAGGGAGCTGGCAGATGTTATTGATAAACTGCTCTCCATTACTGAAAGGTCATGGAGAACAAGACCGGACTGGAGGAAAGAAAAAATCACTACACTCTTCAAAACAGGCAAGGAGGAGAACTTGGGAACTGTAGGCCAGTCAGCCTCACCTCCATCCCTAGAAAGATGATGGCACAGCTCATTCTGGAGGTCATCTCTATGCACGTGGAGGGGAAAAAAAAGATTGTCAGGACTGAGTCAGCATAGACACGTGAAGGGGCAAATCACGACCAATCTGACAGCCTTCTATGGCAGTGTGACCAGCCAGGCAGATGACGGCAGAACGGTGGATGCTGTCCAGTTTGACTTCAGCAAGGCTTTTGGCACTGTGACCCATGACCTCCTCACAGAGAAGTTTAAAAAGTGTGAGGATGTTGGCTCGGACTAGTAGAAAGTGCCTCTGCCCACGGCAGGGTGGTTGGAACTAGATGACGTTTAAAGTCCCTTCAAACCCAAGCCATTCTGTGGTTCTGTGATCTTTCTGTGTCAGTTATTTAAGAAAAAAACCCAATCAAACAAAAAACTCCAGATGATACAGTTACATTTACACAGTGAGTCTCCCATGTGCACAGAGTGAGGCTTTCCACACAGCTTCTAACCATTAGCATCTCATTATCGTCATCACAGCCCTCTCGTTGTCAAGGACACCAGTGGGATTGACTCCTCAGCTGCCTGTGCACGCAACACATGCAGGAGCTCAGCTGTTTCTGAGACGTGGACGTCAGGCTCTTTGGCACAAACCTATCTGAAAAGTCAGATTTCACATAGAAGCTCAAACACAGGTAAGAGGGATGCATATTCACAAGTGAGTGCGCCCCATGGCAGCAGTAGCCTATGCAGAGTCCACACAAGCCTCTCACCAGTCCACTTCCCCTTCGGCAGACAGCCACAGCACTGCACTGCCTTTATCTGCCCATCCCGACGCCACGCAGCCCTCTCACACAAACGTCCTGCAGCCAGAATCCTACCAGACCGAGCAAAGGACTGAAATCTGAGATCTCTCAGCTCACATTTCTTCAAATTTTCCCCCTTACCAATTTGCAATTGTCTTAAAATAGTTGGCAGTGCTGGCAGTAAAGCTGTTGTATGGTGCAGGTTTCACAGAGCAGAAGAAGGGTGGGCATGGGGGCTGCCTGTTCTCCCACGAGGTTTGTTATTTGCTTTTTCCTGTAAGGATAACTGCAAATGCTGGGAAAGGGTGGTAATTCCCTGTAGAAATGCCAGACGTGACCCCAGAATACTGTGGAAGCACTAAAACCCCTAAATGCCAGCAGACTCCAAATCTGCTCCCCATCTGCCCATTCAGAAAGGCCTTGCTCCCAGCGCGCCAGCTGTGCGGCAGGGCGGAGCTGTGGCGCACTGCGCCCCAGCCACACCGTCACGTCTTTGGCTCTGCATACATAAAACCAAACAAAGCACATCAGGACAACACCACAAGAAAAGCCAGAAACCTTCTAAAGGTGTAAAGGAAAAAGAATGAGATAATATCTGTGACAGAGTTTTCAGGACTACTCAGGAAGTTCTAGTTTAACAGCGTCAGAAACAAGGCAGATGCTGCGAAGACAAAGGTTCAGACCCAATGGAAGTTCTCTTCCAGACAGTATAGGCTGAAACCAGTTCTCTGCCAGTGTTCTGCAGACACCTTACCGAGTTTCTCAAGATGCTGTGAAGGTATCACATAGTGAAGTGTTCTCCTTAAATGTCACAACTACAGAACACAGATTCAGGAGTAAATATACTCCTGGCTTCAGAGTGTGAAACCAACACACACCAACACTGCCTGTGAGAGCTGCTCTGGGAGCAGAGCTGTATGGACTTCTAAACTGAAGCGCTCCGCTCCCAGGATTGAGCTCTGACCATGGATTGCTCTATTCAACTTGTTCTGGAATTTATTTAAATCACCAAACTCTAACTGAAAGCTTTGGGGTTTCGTTGGGTGCTCTTTCCTCCTCCGTTAACTGTGCTACAAAGGGTGCAGAGCTTTCCATTTCACATTGAGAGTTGTTAAAATGTGTTTGCCCTTTTTTTGCTATGCATTGCAAGAACTGAAACGGAGAAGAGAGACTTCACCTTAATCCTGCAAAAGAAACTATTTCCATCGTTACATAGGTTGTTGTGTTTCTGGATGCTGAAACAGACTGGTCGCTAAATTCCCAGAACAACAGCTGAATATATTCATCATGATCTGAAAAGGACTCCACCCTCATCATTATGCCAAGTGAAAAATACTTTTAAGTTGCCTGTAAAATGGTGGGGGAAGGCTTGAGGTTTCTGTAGCTGATTCTCTTGGAGCTGTGGAATTTCCCAAATGTGACTTTATGCTATGATAGTGTCTGTGTATGTATATATATATATATAAAATTAAGTATATCTGTGTCTGTAACACTGGGACTGCTTTTCTAATTGAAACAGCAAATCATGCCTGACAAATTTGGTGGCTTTTCATGATGTAGTCACAGCTGCAATGGACAGGGGAAGGGCAACTGATGTCGTCTACCTAGACCTGAGTAAGGCATTCGACTCTGTCCCACATGACATCCTGGTCACCAAACTGGAAAAGCACAAACTGGATGGGTGGAGCA
>WAAF01005534.1:94990-111173 GCA_013400475.1 Tricholaema leucomelas
TTTAAAGCCAGGCTGGATGAGGCCTTGAGCAGCCTGCTCTAGTGGGAGGTGTCCCTGCCTATGGCAGGGGGGTGGAGCTGGATGATCCTTGAGGTCCCTTCCAACCTAAACCATTCTATGATTCTATGATTTTCACAGAACCTTAGAATCAAGCAGGCTGGAAGAGACCTCCAAGCTCATCCAGCCCAACCTAGCACCCAGCCCTGGCCAATCAACCAGACCATGGCCTAAGTGCCCCAGCCAGGCTTGGCTTCCAGGTATGGTGACTCCACCACCTCCCTGGGCAGCCCATTCCAATGCCAATCACTCTCTCTGGCAAGAACAGGGTCAGCAGTTGAGATGTAAACTTAGCAAATCTGCTGATGCCCTGATTTCTCAGCCTAAAACAGAATGGTTGCTGGAACAAGCATATCTAAAAGGGAGTAGTCACCGTTTCTGACGAAACATAGGCACTACAACAGCTATCTGTACAGCCTGTAGACAGACCTTCCCTGTTTGGAAAGACAATGACTGTCACAGAATGGTTCAGGTTGGAAGGGACATCAAAGCTCATCCAGTTCCAACCCCTCTGCCATAGGCAGAGACACCTCCCACTAGAACAGGTTGCTGAAGGCCTCATCCTACCTGGTCCTGAACACCTCCAGGGAGATTGTGGTGCAGATCAAAGATCACATTGGGTGATTCTGTGCTCCACAACCTCCCTGGGCAACCTGTGCCAGTGTCTCACCACCCTCACTGTAAAGAGCCCTTACCTAAGGGTTCTTTCCTAAGTCCAACATATTGCTTGGTGTAACCTAAAGGCAGAGTAACATCATGTGCCTACTCCTTTAGTCATTACAAGACATGGCTACCATCTCTGCTTACCTTTTCAAAGCAGAACAGTGACAACTGGATGATCTTTAGCAAGCAACACATCATTTGATACAGAAGCATTTATTAGCCTTTGCTTCAAGCCAAAGCTGAAAGCCTGATTTTTTAGAACAGTTACATGTGAAATCCTGACTTCATTTAAATGTACCCAAAAGAAAGTGAGGAGGGTAATTGTTATTGGTGATTCCCTTCAGTAGGGAACAGAGGGCTCCATATGCCAGACAGATCCTTCTCTCAGGGAAGTCTGCTGTCTCCCTGGGGCCTGGGTCAGGGATGGTACCAGAAGGCTGCCTACTGCAGTGCAGCCCACTGATTACTATCCCTTGTTAGTTATACAGGCAGGAAATGATGAGGTTGATAACAGAGGGCTAAAACCTATCAAAAGGGACTTCAGAGGCCAGTGGGATGAGACTGAACAAGGCCAAGTGCAGGGTTCTACACTTTGGCCACAACAACCCCAAGCAGCACTACAGGCTGGGGACAGAGTGGCTGAGAGCAGCCAGGCAGAGAGGGAGCTGGGGGTGCTGGGAGAGAGGAGCTGAAGAGGAGGCAGCAGTGCCCAGGTGGGCAGCAGAGCCAATGGCATCCTGGGCTGGCTCAGGAGCAGTGTGGGCAGCAGGACAAGGGAGGTTCTTCTGCCCCTGTGCTCAGCACTGCTCAGGCCACCCCTGGAGTGCTGTGTCCAGTTCTGGGCTCCTCCATTGCAGAGAGATGTTGAGGTGCTGGAAGGTGTTGAGAGAAGGGCAGCAAGGCTGGGGAGGGGCCTGGAGCACAGCCCTGTGAGGAGAGGCTGAGGGAGCTGGGGGTGTGCAGCCTGCAGAAGAGGAGGCTCAGGGCAGAGCTCATTGCTGTCTGCAGCTCCCTGCAGGGAGGCTGTAGCCAGCTGGGGTTGGGCTCTGCTGCCAGGCAGCCAGCAGCAGAACAAGGGGACACAGCCTCAAGCTGTGCCAGGGCAGGTTGAGGCTGGATGTTAGGAGGAAGTTGTTGTCAGAGAGAGTGATTGGCATTGGAATGGGCTGCCCAGGGAGGTGGTGGAGTGGCCGTGGCTGGAGGTGTTGAAGCCAAGCCTGGCTGGGGCACTTAGTGCCATGGTCTGGTTGACTGAACACGGCTGGGTGCTAGGTCGGGCTGGCTGAGCTTGGAGGTCTCTTCCAACCTGGCTGATCGTATGATTGTACGACAGTAAATTAACACAAGGTAGAGAAGAATTAGTCTGCATATATCACCAGCACCTTGAAAACGACACTGGTAAATGATTATGGCAAGGCTAATAGAGCTAGACTGATACAATTCAACTGATTGCAATTTAGGCTGATGGCCTTAAAGAGATGTGGTTTTTAAGAAAGAAGAAATAAAAAACATTGTTGTATGTATACTACATATTATATATCAGCATTTTTTCCATCTGAGTCATTGAAGAGCTCAGTGTCTATGATGGAAATATGCAACCTCATTGGAGAATTTGGTTAAACAGGAACAATAACCATGTAGAAATGAGTACTTTATAAACAGACACTTGGAAAGCAGCATTCTCTGACAGTGGAGAACAAGCTCTTACACATTGCAGTGTTTGCCTCTTGACTAAGCTGTGGTCAAACAGCAGATAAAAATATTCTCCCAGTTGATCAGACAGCATGAGATGCAAAAGAGAAACAAAAAAGGACAGTCAAAATCTGACAGGGTAATAAAGCAATCCTCTGTTTTTCCTGTTTTCAGAGAGCTGAGATGTCAGAGAAAACACTAACATGACTAGAAAATGTAACCTGTTCTTTTTATGGCCAACAACCAGTATAAACCTATGACAGCAGATTGAAGTCACATCATTTTGCTGCAAAATCTCTTCTGAGGCACAGTGAAAGAACGTAGTGACATTTGTAGAGGTATCAGAGACACACAAACATGTCAGCCAAGAGCAGAGGATAGCAGGCACTGTGATCTTTAATGACTTTCAGGTAGTGTGAGATTTAAAGTAAACATGATCAACTCTTCCATACATTTAAAAAGTACAATGCCTGGGGAAGAACTCAGAATGAGATCCATTCACACTGACTAAACCTCTTCTCAGTTACCGTGTGAGAGACCAGGCTGTCATACTCCAGAGAGAAATGACAATGTGTGGTACAAGCTGGGAGGTGACTGCTGGAGAGCAGCCCTGTGGAGAGGGACCTGGAAGTGCTGGGGGAGAACACCCATGGCACAGCAATGTGCCTTGTGGCCAAGAGGGCCAATGGGATCCTGGGGGGCATTCAGAAGAGTGTGTCCAGCAGATCAAGGGAGGTTCTTCTCCCCTCTATACTATGCCCTGCTGAGACCTCATCTTGAGTGCTGCCTTTAGTTTTGGGCTTCCCAGTTGAAGAGGGACAGGGATCTGCTGAAGAGGGTACAGTGGAGGGCTATGAGGATGATGAGGGGACTGGAGGGCACTGCCTGATGAGGAGAGGCTGAGGGACCTGGAGCTGTTTAGTCTGGAGAAGAGAAGACTGAGAGGGGATTTAATCAATGTCTACCAATGTCTGAGGGCTGGGGGTCAGGAGTGGGGGACAGGCTCTGCTCACTGCTCCCTGGGATAGGACAAGGAGCAATGGATGGAAGCTGCAGCACAGGAGATTCAGCTCAACACAAGGGGGAACTTCTTTCCTGTAAGGGTCCCAGAGCCCTGGCACAGGCTGCCCAGAGAGGTTGTGGAGTCTCCTTCTCTGGAGCCTTTCAAGGCCTGTCTGGATGTGTTCCTGTGTGACCTGAGCTAGATTGTCCTGCTCTGGCAGGGAGGTTGGACTGGATGATCCCTTTGGGTCCCAACCTCTGACATCTTGTGAGCCTGTGACCAAGTTATATCATTAAATAGTAATTACTGGTAACAAGTAATGAGAGAGAACTGGAGAACAAGGATGTCTCTTAGTATTCCCTGCAAACTGCTCCCAGCAGTTGGGGAGAAATGTAAGCCTTCACATAGGAAGTGGCTGCAATTAGCTCTTTCCCTAATCTTTCTGAGTGATGGAAATCTGAGTACATAGTGAGATGTCCAACAAATCCAAAGCAGAAACACAAGGATAAACTCTCAAAGAAGTACTCAGACATACATCCTATGGTACTCTGCACATCCCTTCTGGTAACGCTCTTTTCCCTGTCACCACTTTGAGCACTATCAAAATGCACATCTACGACTTCCTTCATTTAAAGAAAGTAGTTCTATTTGATACTAGAACTACAACTGAAAAGTGTGTAGTGGAGATTCTGATAGGTATATTTATACATTTAACCATTTTTTCCAAGCAGTTTTTTCCTGCACATTTTCCTTTTGTTCCAGTTCTAACACCAGTTCCCCAAACAGAATTTGGTCAGGCCAGCTGTGTTAAAAGCAACAAAATCATTTGGTAAATCCCCCTCACCCCCAGAGCTAAACTATTTATCTGCCTGAAGACTTCAGCACCAAAAATCTACTTTAAGAAAATATGTTTATTGGTGATAATAAGGATTTCTAGTAACACAAGCAGCAATCAGCTTAAGGTTGTGGGATAAACTGTGTGACCCAGACACTTACCTCCTTATATTGTCATAAATGGAAGCAGAAGAGGTTTTTCCACAGTGAATTCAGCACAGCTACCTGGGAGCAGGGAGCTGTGGCACTTGGAATGTCAGCTTCAGCCACCACTTACCACAGATTCTGGGCAACTTTTCTTTAGGGAATGCTTGAAGTTTGTTATCGCAACTCCCCTTCCTCCTACGCCAGCCATATTCTTGGTTTTGCTCTCCACTCTGCATGGAAGTGTTTCCAGTTCCCTCATGGAACTGCTGGAATTCAGTTATATCTGTATTTTGGGAAGACTGAAGAAAAGGCAATAAAGATGCGCTCAAACCGCCACAGCGAAGCATCCTGAAGAGCTGATTTTGTGTCACTGTCCTAACACAGGACAACTTCTTACAGCAGGATTCTAATACTTGTCCTTTGATTTTAAAGGATGAAATTCTTGAGCTTTGTACCATTTCTCATCCTGTGCTTTAGTATCATTTGAGGGAAGAGCCACACAAAATAATGACAGTTTTCTGTACTCAAGTTTCTTTCTATTGTTCACAGAATAGATCTGGTTGGAATAGACCTTGAAGATCATCCAGTTCAGCCTTTGACTAGGGGGAATGGAGCAAAGCTGGAGGTGGGGAGAGTGAGGCTGGAGGTGAGGAGGAAGTTGTTGAGCAGGAGAGTGGTGAGAGGCTGGAATGGGTTGCCCAGGGAGGTGGTTGAGGCCCCATGGCTGGAGGTGTTTCAGGCCAGGCTGGCTGAGGCTGTGGGCAGCCTGCTCTAGGGTAGGGTGTCCCTGGGCATGGCAGCGGGGTTGGAACTGGCCTACCCTCGTGCTCCCTTCCAACCCTGACTGTTTCTATCATTGACCCAGTACTAAAGGGTCAGCACTAAACCATGTCCCTAAGCACCAGGTGCACACACTGCTTGAACACCCCCAGGGACAGTAACTCCACCACTACCCTGGGCAGAGCATTCCAATGTTTGATAGCCCTGTCAGGGAAGAAATATCCCCTAACATCCAGCCTAACCCTCCTCTAGCTCAGCTGGTAACCATTTCCTCCAGCCCTGTGGCTTGTTAGCAGGAGGAGGCTGTCCCCTCCTCACTCCAGCCTCCCTTCAGGCAGCTGTAGAGAGCAATAAGGCCTCCCCTCAGCCTCCTCTTCTCTGGACTGAACAGCCCCAGCTGCCTCAGACGCTGCCTTGGGCCATGTGCTCCAGGCGCCACAGGAACCTCGCTGCCCTTCTCTGGACATGCTCCAGCACCTCAGTGTCCCTCCTATACTGAGGGGCCCAGCACAATACCCACAGTGTGGCACCCTCACTAGTGCCAAGTACAGGGGGGTGATCACCTCCCAGTCTCTGATGGCCACCCTGTTTCTGGTACAAGCCAGGATGCCACTGGTGCTCTTGGCCACCGGGGCACACTGCTGACTCGTGTTCAGTCAGCTATCAACCAACACCCCCAAGTCCTTCTTCGACCACGTCATTATTGCCAGTGTCAATCACTATGTGCTCTTTAAACAATCCTTTCCCTTCCCTTAGTATTCTTCAATATTTCTTAGGCTGCTGTTTGCTTCTTACTTCACATGTACCTAAACTGTATGTAGTAAGTCCTGTTACTCATTCCTTACAAATTGGTCCCAGCATCCTCTCTAACGTGGGGCCAATCTGTATGCAAAAATGCAGGCGGTTATGGTCCTGGCACTGAGCTGTCTAAAAGCATCTGGGCAAGACATGCAAGGTGATCCTGAATACTGTCATGCATGATTATCCTTCACTCTTGGGTAGGTCAGAGATGTTTCACTTCCCAGGCGAGATTTATTGGCAGCTCTTACCAGGAACTTGTAATGCTTTCTGAAGGCTTCAATTACATATGCCTTGTGCTAATACCTGCCAGGTTTTTTAGAGCTTTGTGTCTGTACCTTCCCAGAAGCTCATCAGCCATTCACCCATTCATTAGCAGTAGCAGAATCACAGTTTAAAGACTCTATTAATAAATTATTTATCTCCAACTTACAAAACCAGGGCTTTATAGCATCTGTTACGGACAAGCCTTCTCCCAACTCTGCTTCCAATTCCAGGCGCTTTTACTAAAGCTCAACACAGCCACAGTTGTAGAGTAAGTGCCATAGTTACTACTAAAATACACATTTTAAACACAGTGCCCTTCTGTCAGTCAGAGGATGACACGACTGACTGTACCAAAATCAGCACTTGACCCTCTAAGTCTTTGATAATTGCTACTCTGGATGCATTTTCTTTTCAGGAGCCAATACTTTCATTAAGAATGACAACAAATAGATGCAAGCTAGAAGGAGCACGAAAGACTTCTAAGTATAAATGCTGTTCCTCACTCCTGTATCCTCCATGAGCTGGCCATTTTCCTCTCTTGTCAGTTTCGGCTTCCTCTCCTGGATAGCTTTCAACTATGTGACAGTGAAGAAATCAAACACCAAAATAGCAGCAGCAACATATCCTCTGCATGACAGTGTAATTTCTTCTGCCTTAAGGCAGTGTCTAGCAGTGAAATCATAGCCTGTTTACTTCTAACTGCTGCTATATGACACCAGTGGTTTAACTCTTGCTTATATAAAGCTTGCACAAAGACCAATATGGTCACAATGGTCCTACTTAGAGTCCAAGCTAGCAGTGTCTTTCACATCCAGGACAGTGACAGCAGCTGGACAGAACTCTAGTTCTCATGGAAAAGTATGGAGGAGCTGACCCTCTGCTTGTGCTCCTAGAAACAGGGAAGCAAACATCTCTGCTCATTCACTTTTTGTTTAAACACTTTGTAATAATGTTCCTAAGTTAAATACTTCAAAAACAATTATCTCCAGGAGGTTTAACAATCATTCTTCTACCTAAAGTGTAATGGATTTGAAAAAGATCTTGTGTAGGTTAATTAAAAAGTAAATGTTTGTATGAAGAGGTCTCAGAAATTGTTACTGCTATGCTCAACTGAATTAGGATGCATGAATTCTGATCATCATGTGAGAACCAAAGGGGCAAATTGTGACCTAAAATGAGCAACCAAAACCGCAGCAATACATCCTGTGACTTCCAAAAGAGGAAGAAAATAAAATCGTTAGCTACGTGCATTTTACGATCAGCATGGCCAGCAGGGCAAGGGAGGGAGTTCTGCCCCTTGGCTCTGCTCTCCTCAGACCCCACCTGCAGTCCTGGGTGCAGTTCTGGAGCCCCCAACACAAGAAGGACATGGAACTGTTGGAGCCAGTCCAGAGGAGGCCACCAAGATGCTGAGAGGGCTGCAGCAGCTCTGCTCTGAGGACAGGCTGAGAGAGTTGTGGCTCTGCAGCCTGGAGAAGAGAAGGCTTTGAGGAGACCTTGGAGTGGCCTTCCAGGATCTGAAGGAGGCTCCAGGAGGGCTGGGGACGGACTACTGACAAGGTCTGGTAATGACAGGAGGAAGAGGAATGGGTTTGAACTGGCAGAAGGGAGACTGAAAGCAGATGTTAGGAAAGGGTTCTTTTCAGTGAGGGTGGTAAGGCACTGGCACAGGTTGCCCAGGGAGGCTGTGGCTGCTCCCTCCCTGGAAGTGTTCAGGGTCAGGTTGGACGAGGCTTTGAGTGACCTGTTCTAGTGGGAGCTGACTCTGCCTATGGCAGGGGGTTGGAACTGTATGAGCTTTGAGGTCTCTTCCAGCCTAACCACTCTATGATTCTACAGAATCAGAGACTGAAAGGACAACAGCATTCATGTGAGAGACACAGGTTAGAAGAGCTGCACTCTACTCACTGCTACTTATGTAATTCAGCATGTTTGAGTAGTTTCACTCATGCCCCATGAAGCTCTTTCACATAACCAGATGCTGCTGCTAGTGACTAGTTCATTGTCCCCAAGCATGGAATAGTTGCTCATAGTAAGTCTTTAACCAAAAATGGTTCCTTTAGCAGACGCTTTCCAGACACATCTGTAACAGTAAACTAAATGTGACCATGGGTATATTCCAGGAAAATGGGCCCAACTGGTACAAAATGACATGTGTCTAGGGTGGTAAACTCCCCTAATCTGCAAAACAGAGTGGCCTCACAGAAGGAGCCTTTTGGAAATGATCCCTGGAATACCGACTCCCAAAGAGTGTCCAGGAATTAGCTCACTGCTTTTGGCATCAAGTTCATCAGGATATTTCTCTGTAAAACTTTTAGTTTGAGCGCAGCTAAAGAAATGCAAAATGTTCCAAGGTTCATAACGAAACTGCAACCCATCAAACCATCTCCAGCTGGTACAGCAGGAATAGTTCAATGTCATGTTAAACAAAACCAGGCAAACCTGGAGTCTAAGCCTGAGAAAACAGATACTACTTTGTACTGCACTGACAAGGCAGATAAGGGATGGCACATGGAGGAAAGGCTCTGGTTAGGACTCAGGTTTCCCCTCCACACGATGCAGAGAGGCAAAGAAATTACACTACCCCTAAGCATACGTCACCTGTGGTTTTACTCTACTTGACACGGTGACTCTCCCACATCAGATCACAAGGTGATTCTTGCCACCTTGGCAGAGCTGTCCTTTGACACTGTGCCCCCACCCTGGCAAGCAGGTCTCGAAGTAAGCCTGGGACAGAGAAGCGATGCCTGAGTTTAGAGTGGGGAACAACAGGCAGCAGCCACGGCTTCCACGGGGCACGCGCCACAGTCTGAGGCAGCCACAGCCTCTCGCGCCTCACGCCACGGAACGGGAAGAAGCAGCCCTCCGGCTGACTCACGTCGAGCACACACTTGGTAAAGCCGCACAGTCCGCTCTCCTCCTGGCCTGCACTTCAGGTGTGTACCTTGGGCCAGATCCCAAGGCACTCCTTTAAGGATGCACTCTTCTCATATTTGATACAGTTTACAACAAAGGAGAAAAACCAACAGGACTTTCCACGTCTCTGCCCTGCACAGGTTGGTCCACTGTACTGGGAAATGCCACTGCTCTGTATTTGGCAGATCTGTTTTCTCACTGGTTATAATTCTCTTACACAAACTATCTTGATTGACTTACATAAACTGAGTTTTCTTTAGCGAATGTTGCGTATTTGGAAGGTGAATTTCTCTGGAAATTCTTAACATCTACAATGACCAAATTCTAGCTACCAACACTTACTCTACGCAAGCACTTTGCTACTCCTAGCTACCCAAATAAGCACTGCCTCCTAAGATCAAATGAAGATAAAAACTATATATTTTACATATTACAATACAGATTAATTCTATGGAGTTATTTTGAAAGTGAAACCCACAGCATTTTACCTGTGTGTAAAATGAATGAACAGCTTCTGTGTATTAAAGTTATCTTGAAGCAAGACAGAACAAAACACACAAAACACCTGAGGTTGTTTCTGAAAATTAAGTCCAGTTCCACGGCCTGCAGATGAGTCCTTTAACCCACCTTGCACTAATGAGTGTTGAGAACTGAAATTCAAAGGTCGTTTCTACGCAGCGAAGCAATTGCACAAATTACATCATGACACTACTCTAAATAGATTTCAAAAAGCAGAATCCATTCAAACTCTTCTTTGGAACAACTTTCTCCTTTCACATCTGCAGCGGATATAAAGTCCTTAATAAAACACAGGGACTCCACAAGTATCTCACATGGCCATCGCTAATTCAACAAAGCCAGCCTATTCCAGTGAAAGAATGCAAGGAGCCTGATCAGCCAGCCACTATCAAAAAGCATTTAACTCCAGAGCTGCA
Organism: Tricholaema leucomelas; assembly: GCA_013400475.1. Classification (NCBI taxonomy): domain Eukaryota; kingdom Metazoa; phylum Chordata; class Aves; order Piciformes; family Lybiidae; genus Tricholaema lacrymosa; species Tricholaema leucomelas. Next base: position 105,083 of record WAAF01005534.1, read on the forward strand.
AGCCTAATCTTTGCTGTCTAGCATGTGCCAATTAAGCCCCCTAAGGAAGACACAACCAGATTCACAAAAAATTTCCGTTTCTAACTACTGGGTCACAGAGAGCAAACAGCACACATCGTCAGGAATGCCCAGTAAAGAGGACCTGCAACCCTGCATTTGGGGTCCCTCACTTTATGAGTTTGCTTTTCTGGGAAACATCTCCATTCTTCATATGCCTAAGAACCTGGAAATGTCTTCCATCAAAATGTCTACTTAAGATTCAGAGCGTTTCAGTTTTCCTTTCAGGCTCTCTGATCACTGAAGTCCAACCAACACAGACAGAACGGTGCATAGCAGTTTTAGCATGATGCTGCTCACTTAGAACACTTACAATATGTACTTCTGTAGCATAAACATACTACACAGGATGAGAAACTAACAATTACTAAGACCTCACCTTACAAAGTGTTGCTCTCTGTGCCTAGAAGGTTGGGCTGATAAAACAGAAATATGATCAGTAGTCTGCTGTCTGACATTAAAAATTAATGTCACATTCCAGGGGAGGAGGAAGTCGAGGCACTTTTCAGTAAGAGAAGATTAGGTTATGGGTCCTAAACCCAGTATTTTAATATAAGTGCAGTATTCTACCATTTTAATTTTCCTTTATATTAGAAAAGATAATTTCTGTGCTAAAATGGTCTTCAGTGTAAGAGAAGGATGCCATTATTCAGCTTAATGCTTGGTGATACAATTCAAGTTCTAAAATACCTAACACCAGAAGTTCTTGCAGTAAGGCCACGTTATCAGCGAGTCTTCCTTTTGCTGGGTCACGGGACTTAATTAACATCAAGGCCCTGACACCAAGTAAAACCTCAGCTTTCATCTACTTCAGCCGATCTCTTCAAAGCTTCATTATAAGATTTAGTTGTACTAATTAACAGAGATCAGACTCAATTAGCTATTTGCAGGTTGCCCATCACCATCACAAAGCACCCATGTTTGCAGTGATGCTGCACGACAGCAAACCAGAACAAGTCATGTAACACAACGCTTGTTTCCTTCCCTCTATGTGCACCTACAGATTTTGGTCATCTCTCTGCAAATACTGTGAAGGATACTAAACCCAGCACAAGCCCACTAATGTTACAGCTCTCTACAAATTGGAATGACTGCCTCAGCTGTTTTCCCCTCTCAGCCACAATGACAACTTCCAAAAAAGCAATAAGGAAAATATAATACTTAAAAAAAAAAAAAATCTTATCAGCTGCCTTTTAAGACTGCAAAAATAAGGATCTACCTTCCTGCACAGCTGATTTTTTAATCCAGAAGGCATTCAGGAGAAGTAAATGATAAAAGAGTTATCGTCTTCGCACTGGAGCCACTCTCTAGCCTCTGTAAAATGTTGCTTCATCTCAAAGCTAGGCTGGACAGCAGTAGCAAGCACAATACTAGGCCCTGAGCTTCATTTCTTAAGTGTGAGTGCTGTGGCAGTACTGTCACTGGTCTGCCAGCTCTGTACTGTGCAGAGCATTGTTTCTTTGAAAACAGTGTCATCTTCTGTTCTTTATTAGTTACAGGCTCAGCAACCAGTAGCAGAAGTCTCTACATTGTTTAAAATGACCAACTCTGAGCGGCTCTGTATTTCAGTGGAGCCAGGATGTGCTCCATCTATTTAATATCATCTTGTGACAACATGAACAGAATTTACAACACATATGTGTTCTAGTACATCACAATGGCAATTATATAAAGTACACCTCCAATAGCATCTTGGAGGAAGAGCTGAGCTTCCACCACACGAGCTCAGACCAAGAGGAGAGTACCTCCAGCAGTGTACTGAGGGTCAGCACATCCCAAGCTCAGTGCCACACTAACACAGAATCATAGAATCAACCAGGTTGGAAGTGACCTCCCAGGTCATCCAGTCCAACCTATCACCCTATCAACATGACACCTGGTCTGCTCAGAGGGTAACCAGAGTCTTCCTGCAGCTGTTTTGCAAACACATTTCACCTTTGGCTGATGTTACAGTTAGGTATGGTTTGACAAGATGTCCATCCTGATTGCTTTTCTTTAGCTAGATACTGAAAACTGGTGACTGCACGAGACTTGTGAGAGCCACTTACATTGCATGGATCTTAAAGCAGCTTATATTCTGTGTTTCAAATACATCTCAAGCCCTCTCATAAATGAGGCATGCTCAAATCTTTAAACATGAGAAAAACTTGGGAATGTCATAAACACACTGATTTGACCCAGGAGTCTGAGTTTACAGAATGATTGTTCAATGTGCTAAGGATGTGAAGACGGCCAGTATTTCATTCATCAATAAAGTGAGTGAACGAATGTTCTCTGCTGATGTTAATGGACATGCATATCTCAGTAATTACAGTGCAGTTCTTGCATTCATGTCTGTACAGTTATATATATGAACTATAGATAAAGCAACATTGATCACAATGCAGTTTGGGTAAGGAACTTATAGCAAGATAACTTGTAGAATCGTAGAATCAGCCAGGTTGGAAGATATCTCCAAGCTCATCCAGTCCAACCTATCACTCAGCCCTGTCCAATCAACTAGACCATGGAATGAAGGTCTACATGAGGTAAGATATCTTCAGACACAATAATTACACGTGTGTGTCTCCTGAAAAGAGTTAAGATGAATTACACACACATTACCAAGCTCTAGTACCACAGCTAAGGCTGGGCACATGACTACGTGGAGCCCACTAGGGTGACCAAGTGCATTCTTCCTCTCCTGCAGGCAATGGCAATGCCTGTTCCAGCTCAGACAACTGACGGAACTACACCTTTCAAAGTAACTTCCTCTGTTACAGAGTCACAGATTATTACAGGTTGGAAGGGACCTCTGACGATCATCCAGTCCAGTCCCCTGCCAGAGCAGGATCACACAGGAACACGTCCAGGTGATCATGATTGTAGGTTTATTAGTCCAAGAAAGTTCATTCATACACAAATACAAACTGTTCTATTTTTGTCTTCCTAACCAAGCCTCCTTCTAAGGCTGGATCTCATGGTTTTCCTCACTTATCCAGAACTGAGTGAACACAGATCATCCCCATACCTTTCACCCTCTGTTCTCCAGAATTAAACTCAAAACAAGTGGACAGCTCAATGATGATCTCTGTCCAAGGGAGCAAGATTAAAGATGTCCTGACAGCTATGAACAAGTTAGAGGTAACCATATTTTTACAAGGAAAAAGACTGAAACTGAGACAATCAAGAACTTCTTTAGAAGGGCTCTTTTTTTTTGTTTTGTTTTGTTTAATCTAAGTTCATAAAAACAAAGTATTTCTACTTCTCAGCTCATTAAGCACTTTGAGAACAGAAAATATTTCACTAATTGCCTGTAAGCCTGGTCAAGTACTTTTCTTCATAAGAATGGAATCTCAAACCCCATCTTGAACAGAAGATTCTGGTCTAGTGCCTGTTTCTGACTCAGCAGCATTTCCTTTACCTGTTAGGCTGGTCATGTGTACACTTGCATACCACCTCCCTTCTCATGTCCACAGAAAATGCAGGATCCAAGAAATCACCTCCTAAACAAGCCCAGGCTGTCTGAAGACCATCACGGAGCGGCAGACAGGGCAGCCTAATGCTTTTTGCTTTGAAATGCTCTTGGCTAGCAAAGACCTACACTGCTTTGTCTTTCAGTAAACACCCTCACATTGAGTCTAATGCATATTTTATGCTATCCACTGGGAGTAACCAGGATGTCAAGTTTTTGGCTATAAAACTAGACTAGATAATATGCTCCATAAAGGGCAGCAACATTCCGCTGTGTTGTCTTTGCAGACCACTTTCACATCTCACTTCTTACAATGATATAGCTGAAACAAGAAAAATCAGGTGCTTGGCTATTACAGTGCTGAAGAGAAAGCACTAAGTTTGCAAAGGTCTCCAGCAATGTCGTAACATCTTCTCTACAAATGTTGTCTTTAGGAGCCCAGCCAGCCTGCTTTCAGAACCAGTACCTCAGCTACATCTGCCACACAATGCAGCCCCACAACAGCAGCCAAAGCAACAGAGCTGTAGCAGTCACTCGTACAAAGCAGACAGCCAGAATAAAAGAGTCAAACACCTAAGTGGAACTTCTCCCCAGGTAAGTGGCACTACTTTGGTGTTGATTCTGACCCTGAGAAGAGAATGGTCCTTCTGCGAGTAAAGAATACTCACTAAAAAAAACAATTAGCATAGGATAAACATTTATTAAAGAGATCGGAGTATAAAGGAGATGAAGTAGAGAAGGACACAGGAAGCTAGGGAAGGACCCACAGAGACTGGAACACCACTAGAAAAATCCTGCCTCCTGTTTACTTACCATTACACATATAAAAATAAAACTACAGTCAGAACAACAGAGACAAGTCATTTTAAAAACTGGGGGGTTGTGATTGATTCAGTTTTCTCTCTCAGTTCAGCTGCACTGTTCCTTAAAGCACTTACACTGGGCTTCGATCACTGGACCCAAATGCTTCAATCCAGTTCTGCACCCGTCCTTACTCTGGCCAGGCAAGCTATGTAGAGATGCTTTCTCACACCCAGCCAAGTGCTGCTTCTCCTCTCATCAGAGCTGGGCAGAGGAGAGCCATGCAGCTGTAAAACTATAACGAGTGCAGCTGACTGACACTTGAAGAGAACTTTCTTCCCCATCGTGTTCTAAAACGTGAGTCAAAGAGTTGTGTACTTCACTTTCACAACCCTTAAAAATGTCCCTGAAAACCTCTCTCAGATGATCATATTTCCACTGTAAGTGTTGCTAAGAGAAGGTGGTACTACTTCTGTAATATATATTTAATTTTGCTCTAAAAACTTCTTGAATGGACCAGTTACAGTCAGGGGTCTGGAATCCATGGTTCAGTTTCCACCATTCATGTCTGTCACTTCAGGCTTAGTGCAAAATCTTGCTCAACTTGCCCAAATGAAGTCTGCAATTCATTGAGAGGAGGTTTTGCTGAGGTTCTGGGGTTAGAGATGGAAGAATAAGAAGGCTTGTCAACTGGTCTCTCTGTCCCTGAATAGTTGGAGAGCATTAATTTCTTCTAGGTGGCCAAAAGGAAATTGATAGTGGAATTTTTTTGTCTTTACTGCATTGAAAAAACCAACAAACCACATTACTATAGATTGCCAAATCATTAGAAGTCTGAGAGCAGACATGTGAATAGTATTTGCCTTAACTGTAATTGCCATAGATGAGTATTCCTGCTTGGTCTCCTTCTCCTGTTTTCCCCTTTGTATTATCTGGGATGAGTGCATTAGGTGATCAAGCATTCCTAATCCTCTAAAACCTCCTGTGGTTCTGAAGCTCTTGTCTCCTTTGCTAGCTGTCTTGTCCTCTATCTGTGTTAAAACTAGGAAGTGGATTCCTTCAGGATAGTATAAAACTCAGCAGCTGTCACTGGCACAATGTAATTTTTTCCTGTCACTAGCTGAGTTTCCAGTAGCTTAAAAAAATATATATATGTGTGATTAAAAACAAACAAAACCCCCACAACTACACTCCCAGCATTCAAACTCCAAACATTAAAAAAACCCCATGAAATACTTGCTTGGCAGCATTAAGGGGATACTGCTTGGTTGAAAGCAATGGGATTTGAAAATACCAGGAAAATTAAGATTGTGAAATCTGCTGTAAGCAATAACCACTGAAAAATAAAAACAAACCCAACTGATTCTCAGAGATAGTCTCGGATTCCTCTGATGACTTCTGAGCTGTCCCCTTTTAGTGACCTCTTAGGAGGGAGGGAGAGGAGAGAAATGAGAAAAGTCACACATCTAGACTGAAGTGATTCTGCCCCACAAGTTTTTTTCCTCAGCAATACAGCCTTGTGCTGCAACCCATTAAATGCTCAGCCTGTATGGAGGAAAGAAGCACAAATGCAGGATTTCTTCTCAGAGTACATCTTCACCTAACCACTTAAAGCATCTCTGTGTCATTCAATTCCTGCCCCATCTTGAGTAAGATGAAGCAGCTTTCAGAAGAGTGTACACTTCCCAGCCTAAGCAGTAGAAGACATTAGTGTCTGTGTATTAAAGCACAGAATTCCTTCTGTGAAGTGAGAGTTAGAATAGAATAGAATAGAATCAA
>WAAF01005535.1:0-11830 GCA_013400475.1 Tricholaema leucomelas
ACACACACAGACATGTGCCACACACACACAGCAGGTGTCCCATGGCAAGGTGGGTGGAAGTGATCTTGAAGGTCTCTTTCAACACAAACCATTCCATGATGCTATGAATCTTTGAAAATATCAAACTGACTACACTGACTACTGGAGGGTACTGGTGGAGTGCTGGAGACCTTCAGTTGCTGTGGAACGAAATAGGAGTTGAGGATACTCAGCATGTCTTAAGTCTTAGTCCTCTGAATATATTTAGATTCTACAGGATGTGAATTTTCCTGTGGTGCAACCAAGTGATTAGTGAAGATATCAGATGACACCAAGCTAAGAACAGGTGTGGATGTGTTGGAGGGAAGGAGAGCCCTGCAGAGGGACCTGGCCAGGCTGGAGGGGTGGGCAGAGGCCAATGGGATGAGATTGAACAAGGCCAAGTGCAGGGTTCTGCACTTTGGCCACGACAACCCCAAGCAACACTACAGGCTGGGGCCAGAGTGGCTGAGAGCAGCCAGGCAGAGAGGGCCCTGGGGGTGCTGGTAGAGGAGCTGAAGAGGGGGCAGCAGTGCCCAAGTGGGCAGCAGAGCCAATGGCATCCTGGGCTGGCTCAGGAGCAGTGTGGGCAGCAGGACAAGGGAGGTTCTTCTGCCCCTGTGCTCAGCACTGCTCAGGCCACCCCTGGAGTGCTGTGTCCAGTTCTGGGCTCCTCCATTGCAGAGAGATGTTGAGGTGCTGGAAGGTGTGGAGAGAAGGGCAGCAAGGCTGGGGAGGGGCCTGGAGCACAGCCCTGTGAGGAGAGGCTGAGGGAGCTGGGGGTGTGCAGCCTGGAGGAGAGGAGGCTCAGGGCAGAGCTCATTGCTGTCTGCAGCTACCTGAAGGAAGGTTGGAGCCGGGTGAGAGTTGGTCTCTTGTCCCAGGCATCCAGAAACGAAACAAAGGGACAGTCTCAAGCTGTGCCAGGGTAGGTCTAGGCTGGATGTTAGGAGGAAGTTGTTGGCAGAGAGAGTGATTGGCATTGGAATGGGCTGCCCAGGGAGGTGGTGGAGTTGCCATCCCTTGAGGTGTTGAAGCCAAGCCTGGCTGGGGCACTTAGTGCCATGGTCTGGTTGATTGTCTAGGGCTGGGTGCTAGGTTGGACTGTCTGAGCTTGGAGCTCTCTTCCAACCTGCCTGATTCTATGATTCTGTATTTTCAAAAAGGATTTAAAAAGGACATGTAGAATTCTTGATTTTCTCTTCCCAGGGTCTGATCCCTGATGTGATTTCATTGCACATCTTACTCAGAACAACAATCACTGGGGAAAAAAAATTGTATTGCCCCCATCCCTAACAGAAATTTTGTTGGGTTCTCCAGAGGTGTCTTCTCTAGATGAGATCCAGCCTGGGCACCTCCTGCAGTACTGACTGCTTTGAGTAGTCTGTGTCAGTAGAACTACTCTGACCATCAGAGTCTCCAAATGGAGAATTGGGCAGACCCCACCATGACCTCAGAGAGTAAGTTCAAATGGCCATTAAAATATTAAGACAGAGCTGTATTTTTCCCACCAGGCTCTGTTCACTGCACAAGGCAGGCCCAAGGTGTCAGAACTGGACTAATGTTTCCTTTTACCTCCACCACTGGCTGCTCACCTGACACAAGCCAAACCCAGCACTGACTGTAAAATCAGTAACTGCATAATGGGCTCTGCTGTGCTGTTCATCACCCCACAACTGGAGTGCTGTCCACGTGTGGATTTATCTTCTGTCTGAACTGCACTGGGAACACTCCTGGGCAAACCTCACTGCAAAGAGTTTCGTCCTAATCTCCAGTCTCAATCTCTCCTCCTCAAGCTTCAATCCACACCCCTCATCCTATCACTACAAGCTCTGGCAAAATGTTCCTTCCCAGCTTCCTCTTCATCCCCTGCCAGGCACTGCAAGGCTGCTCTAAAGTCTCCTTGGAGCCTTCTCTTCTCCAGGCTGAACAGCCCCAACTCTCCCAGCCTGTACACACAGAGGAGTTTTCCAGCCCTCTGATCATCTTCACGGCCTTCTCTGGACCCTCTCCAGCAGCTCCAGGTCCTTCTTGTGCTGGGGACCCCAGAACCAGAGTCAGTGCTGCAGGTGAGGTCTGAGCAGAGCAGCTTGGAGGGGCAGAATCCCCTCCCTGTGCTGCTGCTCTCCCTGCTCTGGCTGCAGCCAGCACACAGCTGGCTCTGGGCTGCCAGCCACCAGTGCTGGCTGCTGGGCACTTGGGCACCAACTGACACCCCCAAGGCCTTCTCCTGCAGGCTGCTCTCAGCAATTCCCAGCGCAGCTGGGGTATGTGCTTGGGGTTGCCTCAACCCAAGTGCAGGACTTGCACTTGGCTTTGTTGAGCTTCATGAAGCTGGCTCAGGCTCACTCTTTCAGCCTGTCCAAGTCCCTCTGGATGGATCCCTTCTCTCCAGTGTGTCAGCCACACCACAGAGCTTGATGTGACCTGCAGGCTTGCTAAAGGTGCCTTAATGCCACTGCCCATGTCACTGACAGAGGAGCTAAACAGCTCTGGTCCCAGTGCTGACCCTCGAGGGATGCCACTTAAATGGGCAGAGAGAGAGTGTTTAAAGAAGGCACTAAGCTTGGGTGCTGGCAGAGCTGTTAGCATCACCAGCATTTCTCTGAGCTATCCTGTGCTCAGAACACAGTTCCTAATGAAATCAGGTCCAGCTCAGACCTCTCGATTGTTCTGGAGATAAGAGCAGAAGTTTCTCAGACTGGACAAACTATATTAACAACCAGCTGTGAAAGCTTTCACTGCAAGAGGCTGCTCACAACAGCTCTTTCTGCCGTGGATGGAATTCAACAGAGGCCTTAGCACCAAGATCACTTTTGGCTTTCTTATTTTGACCATTCCTGTTCTCGATTCTTGCTGTACCTGAGGCAGAGTTTTAGGTGTTCAGAAAAAGCCTGGATGGGGCACTTAGTGCCATGGTCTAGTTAATGGGACAGGGCTGGGTGCTAGGTTGGACTGGATGAGCTTGGAAGTCTCTTCTGAACTGATTCTATGATTGAGAGCCACAAAGACGATGAAGGGAACGGAACATGTGTCTTATGAGGAGAGCCTGAGGGAGCTGGGCTCTTTAGCTTGGAGGAGACTGAGAGGTGATCTCAGCAATGGCTATAAAGATGTGCAGGTGAGTGCCAGAAGGCTGGAGCCAGGCTCTGCTGGGTGGTGCCCAATGCCAGCACAAGGAGCAATGGATGGAAGCTGAGGCATAGGAAGTTTCATGGAAACATGAGGAGGAATTTTTTTGCCCTGTGAGGGTGGCAGAGCCTGGCACAGGTTGCCCAGGGGGGTTGTGGAGTCTCCCTCTCTGCAGATATTCAAAACCCAGCTGGATGTGTTCCTGTGTGATCTGCTCTAAGTGATGCTGCTCTGGCAGAGGGGTTGGACTGGCTGAGCTTTGGAGGTCCCTTCCATCCCCTGACATTCTGTGATTCCATGATTCTCTGGTCTACACAAGGCAAGGCTCATCCATGGTTTTTTTTATAGTCTGTTGCATCTTAAGCTCTGCTTAGATATGCCTGACTGAGTTCTGTCTGGAATGGAAATCCAAACACTTGTAACAAGAGAAATCCTCAGTTTCAAGCTGGTAATCGATTTCAATGTGGTATTTCTGTGATGTGGGGACACTTGATTTATAGCACCCTCACTGATATTTCATTTCCCCAAAGCATGAGGGGAAAGCAGCATTATTTTTCATTTAGAAGCAACATCAGCCTCCACATAAAGAAAAAACTCTGCTTTGCCAGACAGTTAGAATCATATCATAAAATCATAGAATCAGCCAGGTTGGAAGAGACCTCCAAGCTCATCCAGTCCAACCTAGCACCCAGCCCTATCCAATCAAGCAGACCATGGCACTAAGTGCCTCATCCAGGCTTTGCTTGAACACCTCCAGGGATGGTGACTCCACCACCTCCCTGGGTAGCCCATTCCAATGGAAAATCACTTGGATCCTCATGAGTCAATGGGACCAGATGGGATCCATCCTAGGGTGCTGAGATAGCTGGCAGCTGAGCTGGCCAAGCCACTCTCTGTCATTTATCAACAGTCTTGGCTCAATGGAGAGGTCCCCAAAGACTGGAAGCTGCCAAAGTGATGCCCATCCACAAGAAGGGCCAGAAGGAGGAACCTGAAAACTACAGGCTTGTCAGCCTGTCAGTGCCAGGCAAGGGCATGGAACAGGTCATCTTGAGTGCCATTGCAAAGCACCTACAGGATGGCCAAGGGATCAGGCCCAGCCAGCATGGGTTTAGGAAGGGCAGGTCCTGCCTGGCCAAACTCATCTCCTTTTATGCTCAGGTTACCTGCCTGGTGAATGTGGGGCAGGCTGTGGATGTAGTTGTAGAGACCAGTAATGTGATATGATTGTGTACTCCCTTTTTGATTAAAGAAATGATGTTCTAGAATCATAAAGAATGTTCTAGACTCATTAAAGTCTTATCAGAGCCAGGGCTCTGCTACTTTAAGTGGCAAATTTCGGCAGCTTCCACAAGACGCAAAGCAAAAAGCAGCAGCAACAACCACAGCAAAAAAACTTGATCTGAAGAAAGAAAGTTGTCTGTGTGTGCATAAAAATACACCCTGACCTTTTCAATGGCCAGTTTATGTCCAGAAGCATAAGATCTGATCAAGCTCACTTTTTGCAATGTAACTAGAGATGCTGTAATTGGCCATAAATTAACCTGCCCTGGTAGAAAATGCAGCTGCAGTGTCTAGATCCTGGACTGGGAAAGCATTGAGAGCTGTAAGAAAAGCCAAGTGGTAGGTAAGGGAGGAGATTGGCAGCTCTATTTCTCATAACATTATCCTGACCACACAAGGCACTTAGCAGTTTCTTGCTGCATAGCATAAAATGCTTGATAAAATGCAAGCACTGAGAGATCAGGAGAGTGCTTTATGTTGGATGGGGCCTGCAAGGTCAGCCAGTTGCAACCCCTTGCCAGGGGCAGGAACACCTCCCACTAGCCCAGGATTCTCAAGACCTCATCCAGCCTGGCCTTGAACTCCTCGAGGGAGGGGTATCCATTGCACTGGAAACAGTTCTGGGCAACCTGTTCCAATGTCTCCCCACTCTCACTGGAAAGAATTTCCTAAGCTCCAATCTCAATCTGGCCTCCTCAAGCTTCAATCCATTCTCTCTCATCCTATTACTACAAGCCCTTGAAAAAACTCCCTTCCTGGCTTTCTTGCAGGTCCCCTTCAGGTTGCTTTAAGGTCACTCTGGAGCCTTCTTTTCTTCAGGATGAACACTCTCAACTCTGCCAGCCTGTTCCCACAGGGCAGGTTCTCCGGCCCTCTGATCATCTCTGTGGTCCTTCTGTGGACCTGGTCTAACAGAGTCATGCCCCTCTTATGCCAGAGGCCCCAGAAGTGGAAGCAGTGCTGCAGGTGAGATCTCAGCACAGCAGAGGGGCAGAATCCTTTCCCTGTGCTGCTGCTCTCCCTGCTTTGGTGTAGCCAACACACAGCTGCCTGCAGGGCTGCCAGTGACCAGTGCTGGCTCATGGGGATGTCCTTCTCAAGACCACTGTTGAGCCACTCCTCACGCAGCCTATAGATAACCTCATCTGTGCAGTGCTTGCTTCTCCAGAGTGTGTGTGAGCAGTACTGCGCTAAGTCCAGCAGGTAGCTAAACTTGCAGGATGGATGGCATTTGCATCTTCCAAAGAGCTTCCATGAAGCTTCATAAGGTTTTCCTTGCTACATGCTATTCTTTGTAGCTGAGTAATCAGGAGCTGAGAATCACAGAACTTTAGAGGTTGGAAGAGACCTCCGGAGATCATCCAGTCCAACTCCCTTGCCAAGGCAGGATCACGCAGGGTAGTTCACACAGGGTAGTTCACACAGGAATGCATCCAGGTGAGTTTGCAAAGTCTCCAGAGGAGGAGACTCCACAACCTCTCTGGGCAGCCTGCTCCAGGGTTCAGTCAGCCTCACTGTAAAGAAGTTTCTCCTCGTTGTGAGCTGNCTGATGCAGCCCAGGATGCCATTGGGTCTCTTGGGCACAAGGGCACATTGCTGGCCCATGCAGAACTTGCTGCCCACCAGCATTCCAAGGGCATTCTGCACAGAGCTACTTTCCAGCAGGGCAACCCCAACCTGTACTGGTGCTTGCTGTTACTGCTCCCCAGATGCAGGACCCTGCACTTGTCCTTACTGAACTTCATGAGCTTTGTCTTTGTCCAGCACTCAGCCTGTCCAGATCTGGTTGGATGGCAGCACAGCCTGAGAGGTGTAACCACCACCACCACCCCAGGTTTGTATCATCAGTGAACTTGCTGAGGGTGCACTCAGTGCCCTCATCCAGGTTGTTGATAAAGGTACTGAACAAAACAAGACCCAGTACTGATCCCTGGGGAACACCACTGGCTGCAGGCCTCCGACTTGGCTCTGTGCCACTGATGACAACTCCGAACTCTGTTGTGGAGCCAGTTTTTAATCCACCTCACAGATCAGCTCTCTGTGCCACATCTCCTGAGCTTATCTGTGAGGATGTCGTGGGAGACTATCACCTGGAATGTCAGGAATCCTCATGGAAGTGAAACTGTGGCTATGAGGGAACATCACAAGGCAAGGCAGGACAAATACAATGACAGAATACTGAGGGAAGCAATGCCAGACAGAGGGGTCTTGACAGGCTTGAGGGATAGGCCAATGTCAGCCTCAGGAACTTTAGCAAAACCATGTGCAAGGTTCTTCACCTACATCAGGGCAACCACAACCACAGATCCAGACTGGATGGGAATGCATAGAGAATAGTGCTGAGGAGAAGGACTTGGGGATGTTGGGTGATGAGAAGCTCACCTTGAGCTAAGAATGTGTGCTGGCAGCCCAGAAAGTCAAGTGTGTGCTGAGCTGCAAACCCAGCAGTGTGAGAAGGGATTCTTCCCCTCTGCTCTGTTGAAACCTCACTTGGTGTAATGAGTCCATCTCTGGAGCCTCCAACACAAGAATGACATGGAACAGTTAGAGCAGATCTAGAGAAGGTCACAAGGATCATCAGAGGGCTGGAGTGCCTCTGCTGTGAAAACAGGCTCACAGCTGGGGCTGTCCACCCTGGAGAAAAGCAGACTGTGGGAAGAGGTTAGAGTATTTGAAGGGGTCTACAGAAGAGCTGGGGAGGGACTTTTCGCAATGGCATGGGGTGATAGGAAAGGGACAATGACTTCAAACTGGAAGAAGTTCAACTGAAATGAGAGGGTGGTGAGGCACTGGAAGACAAAGCTGGTGAAGGGTCTGGAGAACAGGCCTGGGGAGGAGCAGCTGAGGGAACTGGGATTATTCAGCCTGCAGAAAGGAGGAGCCCTTCTCACTCTCAACAACTCCTTGACAGGAGGCTGAAGTGAGGTGGGGGTTGGTTTCTTCTCCCTAGGATGAGACAAAATGGACCCTCGTTCACCAGGGGTGGTTTAGGTTGGATGTGAGAAGAAAATTCTTGACCAAAAGGGTTCTCTGGCACCACAGGCACAGGCTGCCCAAGGAGGTGCTTGAATCATTTGGCTTGATGATCTTGAAGGTCTTTCACAACCTAAGTGCTTCTATGATTCTATAGCCAGGTATAGAATGTGTTGTAGCATAGACACAATATCACCTGACAACAAAGGTAGTTGGTTTGGCTCTGGGTCTCTGGAAAAAGGAAGAGGCAGATTTTTTACTCCTTCCAGGGCAAAACCAGAACTTGAGGAACTGTCTGCTTCTAATTCAGCAGCATAAGCCTGGAAACCTTGCAGTCACAGACTAATCAGGTGTGCAGCATTCATACTCCACAAAGCAATACATTGCCCTTTGCCTGGAAAGGAGGCAGAACTTCCAGAGCAGAGCTTTGCACAGAGCCACATTAATGACAAGCACACACATCACTTTCTGTGTTTTGGTGCATTTTTGTGCTGGCATATAATAAATACCTCTTAGATGCTCATATCCTGTTCTCTCATTAATATTAGACTACCTTAATTTAAGGACTGTATCCAGGCATCAATCAAAAGTGGGTGTCTTGTGATGAGCACTGATGAAAACAAAGCTAGAATCAGGGAGATTGGAAGAGACCTCCAAGCTCAGCCAGCCCAACCTAGCACCCAGCCCTGGCCAATGAACCAGACCATGGCACTAAGTGCCCCAGCCAGGCTTGGCTTCAGCACCTCCAGGGACAGCCACTCCACCACCTCCCTGGGCAGCCCATTCCAATGCCAATCACTCTCTCTGCCAACAACTTCCTCCTAACATCCAGCCTAGACCTGCCCTGGCACAACTGGAGACTGTGTCCCCTTGTTCTGTTGCTGGGTGCCTGGCAGAAGACACCAACCCTACCTGCCTCCAACCTTCCTTCAGGTAGCTGCAGGCAGCAATGAGGTCTGCCCTGAGCCTCCTCTTCTGCAGGCTGCACACCCCCAGCTCTCTCAGCTTCTCCTCACAGGGTTCTGTTCCAGGCCCCTCACCAGCTTTGTTGTCCTTCTCTGAACATGTCCCAGTGCCTCAACATCTCTCTGCAATGGAGGAGCCCTTCTTTGGACTTTGCAGTGCTCTGCACTGCTTTCTAGCTTTAGGGCTGATTTAGTTTTAATTTGGTGAGCTCAGTTATGGGAGAGGAAGCTAAAAAGCAGTTACTCATTAAAGCTTCAGCAGCATTTGCCTTTACATGTTAAAATATAATCAACAGCAGTGCTGCACCTCTGGCAGAAGGCAGATCTTTCTGTGGATGACATCTGCTGCACGGATTACAAACCCAACCCAAAGTCTGTACGGAACTTCTTGCAAGTGAAACTCTGAAGGGCACACTGAGGCTAACTGTTCTCCACACTGCAATGCTGCTGTATTAGTGTCAAGTATCTGAGGAGGATTCAAAGGCTTCAGCTTCTTTTGCATTTCCAATCGTTATCCATAAACACACTGGAAGAAGGCTGCAGTTGGTTTGATCCAGAGTGGATATAGATTAAAAAGCCAAAAACCTTCAGTTCCTTCTTCCAAGTTCACTTAAAAAATGTCTCCTATATTACACTTCTAGGTGATTTTACCTTCTCTTAACCATGCAAAAGCTATAGTGTTTCAAAGCTGCAGATTAGTGATAGTGGCAGCTTATTCCTTTTGGTTATCTACAGCACCATCTTAGTGTCTTGAGGCATAAAAGAATATTATCTGTGTGACAGTTATGGCTAGAGCCATCTATACTGTTCATGCTATCAGCACTCAAAGAGCTCAGAATAGAAATAATTCAGTTTAAGACATCTTCTGTGGTTTCATTAAAAGCTTAAAATCAGGAGGTACTGCAAGTTATGACTAAGGTTATATGAAAATTTCAGTAAATCTACGACATGGAGAAGTCTCTCTGCAGTTGGGCTGGGCAGAAGGGAATTGCTAATCTTTCACCACGGCGTTTGACCATCAGCAAGGCAACCTATGAATCTGCTTGCCTTTTTTACCTAATTTTCATCACAAATAACGTGCCACTCTGATTGCACGAAATCATCAGAAGTGTCTTCAATTACTGTGTGCAGCCTCTGATCAAAATGACTTCCTCTGTTCTCCATCTGGGGGAGGATGGGGAGGAAAAGGGGAGCAGGGAGGGTGGGGGCGCGTGTGCTGGTGGAGGTGGGGGGGGTGGCAGTGGTGAGAAACCAACATCTAGTTATGTATTACAAATGTCAGGCTCCCGTGCAAGTGTGTGTATTCATATTTAATAACGTCTGAGCTGGAGTTGTGATTGTGATAATGGCTCCTGCATATCTGCATTTCATTTAAATGCACTGTTTTGACTCGCTCAACATCCGTCAAAGGTACCGCGGCGAAACTTTTGCACATGGCCACCGAGGCAAGGAGAGCAGCACATTAGTAGCAAAGTCCCCAACTTGCTGATACTTCCATTTTGCTCAGCAGCTTATGAAATAATAAAAATGTGTGCATGAAATGGCGGCCTGCTCTGAATTTATATTAATAAAGATAGGCTTAGGCTGAGAAACGAAGAAGAGCGCAGGACCTCAGACACCAGAGACAATGACTGCGCACAAAGCTGAATTTCACTAGCAGGAAAGATGGATATATGGGTATTAGACTTTTCATAGCTATAGGAAGGATAATCTTTCAATCAGATTAATGAGAAAATATATTGCATGGGCCCTACAGCACTTTTTGCTTTCCAGGCTAATACGTGATTTAAATCCCCAAAGTACATTTTCAGCATTACAATATCCTTTGATAATAATGTGGCTTGCACAAAGACAGATAAAAATAAAACAGTCCCCCTTGATTTCCCATTTTAGATTTGAAGTATATTTTCTGTTCTTTGCCTGCAATGAAGTGAATTCTATTGAGAAGAGTCACATTTAATAAGACAAAGAGAATTTTCTAATTATGCTACCTGTCAAGATTGGAATCTATGGGATTGCAACTGCAATTGAAGAAACAGAGGAAGCAATTGCGTGCAGTCCGGTTTGCTTTGGTGTATGATTACTGTTTGCACTTAGATATTGCTAAATGTAAATCAAGCACACGCACAGGAGCATGCTTTGAAGTAAACACCAAAAGGCAAGTCTGAAAATGGATTGTACAGCCCTCCTTTCAATTTTCCCTGTGCAATTTCCCAAGCTTTCCTAATTTATCTGGGGGGTGGCGGGGGCGGGGGGGGGAAACCACGACAAAACCAAACAAAAACCTCCTAAACCCAAGCCAAAAACCAGTGCAAACCTGTGAAAATGAAACGCTTGGAAATTACCCTGAGTCACGCAAATATCCGGCGCGCCAAGTGATAAAGCACCAATTACTGATGGATAAGAATGTATATGCATAATTATGCTGGGTTAGGCATTCGTGCACCTTCCTGGAGCAAAGCAAGTACTGGAGCAGTGAAGAAAAACAAAAGCCAATTAAAATAAATGCAATGGGCAAGGCGGGGGGGGAAAGACCTGCTTCTCTCCATGCAGTTTCTTATCATTCTTATGCAGCTCATATTAGAAACGTGCAAACATTAAAGGAAATCTCGCTGTTACAAATGGAGCCCTGAAAGTTATCATCTGCTGTTCTCTCCAGGTCTCTGGGGAACTGTTCAATGTGCCCCATCAGACATTACTCTTATTTGCAGCATTGCAATCTTGGAAACACTATGGCACATTAGACAAGGAAAATAAATATTGTGTTCTTGATGGCTTCCTTCATATTGCAAGTTTACACAAATCCGTGGCATGCAATCAATTATTATAAATACTTTATACAAATAATAAATTAGTTCTTTTAGTGGCTTCATCACATT
This sequence comes from Tricholaema leucomelas, assembly GCA_013400475.1. Taxonomy (NCBI): domain Eukaryota; kingdom Metazoa; phylum Chordata; class Aves; order Piciformes; family Lybiidae; genus Tricholaema lacrymosa; species Tricholaema leucomelas. The sequence continues at coordinate 11,252 of WAAF01005535.1, forward strand.
TTGCTTTTATTAAAGCAGTGCCGGGTAGGATGATGCAGCCGATGACAGTGGGTACAGCAACTGGAGTCACGGAATCGTAGAACGGTCTGGGGTGGAAGGGACATCCAAAGGTCGTCCTGTCCAAGCCCCTCTGCAGTCAGCAGGGGCCTGCACAACTAGAGCAGGAAGAATCTAACCCTCCAACGAGGCGGGTTGTGGCTTTTTCAACCATATTACTGCATGTGCTTGCAGACCTATTTGTGGGTGTCTGTAAATATACACATGCACGGATATCTGTAAGCACACACACATATCCGTGCACACACACACGCATATCCGCACACACACGCATATCTGCACACACACACATATCCGCACACACACACATATCTGTGCACACACACACATACCCGTGCACACACACACACACATATTCGCACACACACACATATCTGCCACCACACACACCCGCACACACACACATCCGCACACATACACACGCATATCCGCACACACACACACATATCCGCACACACACACATATCTGCGCACACACATATCCGTGCACGCACACACGCATATCCGCACACACACGCATAT
>WAAF01005538.1:5039-27424 GCA_013400475.1 Tricholaema leucomelas
AAGGAGGGAGTTAGGGAGTGGGGAGTGTTAGCAAAGCTGTAGCTTCTTTCCTTTCTTTATTTCAGAAGGTGAGAACAAGTGGAGTTGAAAGTAACTGCAGGTCATCACCACAAGCCCAGAGCAGTAAAAAGGAGATGAAGAGAGAACAGACAGCTTTTCACCTTTTGGCCTATGGTTTAACTCTTGTCCTGATCCACAAACTGAGAGCATTTCTTAGTCACAGTTCATGTGAGTGGAGTTGGTGGATGCCTCTATACATTCTCCAAAGAGTCATGCTTAAGGAAGGCATTGCCTGTAAACAGAGAGAAACAGATTTAGACCAGCATCTGTTAAAAAGGATGGGACCCTCTTCAGTGACAAATAAGTATTGTATAATATCATTACACAAGGAGAAGATGGTCTGGCCTTCTCACTTGCACCCATGGACAAAAGTTGGCAGGAAAAGAAGCAACGTCAGGAGCTACTAATTGGCAGGCAAGAAATCGAGGTATGACCATCAGTGGTTAGGAGGCTGTGATATCAAAGCTGAGACATTTTAAATAGACCTGGTAGGAAAGAGGTAGTTATTTGCTGATTTTTTTAAATCATAACTTTTGTTCAGCAGACTGAAGAAGACAGAAAACTTGAGGCACCTATTTATTTGGTCAATCACCATATTATTTAGTCAATCACCATATTTACTCAATCTTCAATTCAGGAGAAAAGAAACAAAAACAAAAACAACCACCCAGTGAAATAAAAACAAAACAAGACAGAGCTGCATTTTAAAATTAAACTCAACAAATGTTTGCACTTTCTTGAGCTAAGGACATAGAGTTTTTCAGTTGCTTTAACAGTTTAATAAATATCCTTCAGATTCATTAAAAATAGGAATGAGCATTTAAAAAATATGTATAAGGCTCCAGCAGCACAAGAGATACATGAGACTGATCAGTAAGGATGTTTTCTAGTGGTGAAATACAATTAAAATTAATTGGGTCTTCTTGGGCTTGTCATACATGTCTTCTGAGGGAGCAGGACTCTGGTCATCTCCATTACAGTCAATCAAGAGGTGCATTCACAATGATGATTATTTCAGATCTGGTTTAGACTGCCCCAACAGGATTTGTCATCTAATCTTCCATGAATACATCCAGTCATATGAAGTTAAATCTAGTGAGGCCAATCCAGTTATATGAACAGAAACAATATAACTTTTGCAGAGGCTTGGAGCCAACCAGGTAGTTATGACCAAACTGATAAACACTGAGTTGATGAAGCTAAAAACAAAAGCTTTTGCTTTTATTTCTCCAAAATACCAGTAATTTTTTTTTAAGCTGTGGCTTTTTTGTTTGTTTCCAGGTCTAACCTGACGTAAATTACTTGCAGCTATGTTTTAGATACCAAATCCTCCAAAAACCGTATAAATTTTAGGTCTATAGGAGACTTCTGGTTTAATGTCCCCACATAGGATGAGAATTTAGAGAAAGATAAACAGAAACCATGAGTTCTCTCTGAGACAAGGAGAGGGGTTTTGCTTGCCTTTTTTTTGTTGTTGTTGGTAGAGCATCTACAGCACTAGGTTAAGCCCAAACACATGTTCAACATCCAAACAGACACATCCAGAAACACTAGCATTTGTCAGAAGCTAGATGAACATACTGGATAAAATAATCACCCTGTACAACCGTTGTGTCCTGCCTCTTTCCACTGGAACGTGGTAGCTGTCAGAGGCAGGGTAGGGAATTATGCTCTACTTTGGTATGATCTGCCATCCTTATGTTCTGTCATGTGCAGGTACAAATTGTGACTCTCGGTGTAGCTGAGAGAGGAGCTTAACAGAAGGTAGAACCAGTGCCCCCGAGAACTCTTAAAGACGTAGAGGTAGCCTTGGGCTGTACTACAGGCAATTAGACACAACAATGTCTATAGTCAAATAACAATTCAAGTAACAGACTTAAACCTTCATTTGCTGGAGCATGAGTGTAGCACTGTCCCCACTGAGTGCCCTACCGCACCCTGATATTTTTATTTGAATCTCAGCTACAGCCATAGAAAGAGATGATCTAAAGCAGCAAGATGAAGTGAAAAATTTGAGCAGAAAAGGTTTTTTTGTGCACTTTCATAGAAGCTGTTCGACACATGATAACCTTGCCAGACAGGTCATTTATTCGTGATGACCACTGAAATAAAAATCAGATGACACCTACCAGCTGTGTTTGCACATTTGCTATTACTGTTCTTATTTACACAATGCTGGTGAATATTGTAGAGAATTACACCAACATTGACCTTAGAAAGAAAATGTTCTCATTTCTTGAATCTCTAAACCCTTGGGAAAACCCTGGTAGATCAGCAAATAAAGACACTCAGAGGACAGTAAGAGGGATTTAGCCTCAAACCTTGGGCTGCCACATACTGATGAGCTTCAGAGTGCTTGTGTGAGATATGATAACAAATGAGTCATTGCAGCTATCTGCAGTTATTTGCTGATCCGCAAGATCTAATATTTGACAATACACACAGATGCTGGAGCCTCACTCAAAAAAATTGAGAGCAACCTGAAAAAATCCAGTGCTTACTGATAGGGCAGTCAGTTCATTGACCCACCAACCAATCTGACAGGTGTTGCCGATGACCTGTGGAAAACAACACATTTGCATAGCCACAAGAAGAAACCACATTTCTTTTTTCCTTGAAAAGCAGAATAAATAGCAGATTGCAAGCCTTAATTGTGTTAGAGTGTTCTCTATATACCATGTGTGAGCTTCTTACCTTCAACTTCACCAAATACCACAATGAAGAAATCAAATATTTAATATAATCTCCCTATCAGTGCTGTGTCAGGAGAGCAAAGGACTCTTAAACTTGCTCAGTCTTAAAAAAAAAAAAAAAAAAAACGGACAAAGATCCTTTCTCTCAGATCCTTCCAATGCCACAGAAGTTAACATGCTATCTGGATGTCCCTGAAGTGCAACAGCAGATAGCAATGGCTGCTGCTGTCAGTCTTCTGCACCAAAAAGGCAAAATCAAGATGCCAAACTCAAAAAGAGGTTTGGGTTGTTGTTTTTTTTTAATTATTCACATACAAAGAAACTCTGGTCTTAAGCAAATGCAGTCACACAGAGGTATTTGGAGGTGAAAGAAAACAAAAAGAACTTTTTCAAGTACATCAATAACAAAAGGAAGGTGAAGGAAAAGGTGGGTCCACTACTGAACAGTGTGGGAGACATGGTAACCGAAGATGCAGAGACGGCACAGTAGCTGAATGCTTTCTTTGCCCCAGTCTTTATTGCTAAGACCAGCCCTCAGGACCCTCACTCTCTGGAAGCAAGGGACCAGAACTAGAGAGATGAAGACACTCCACTAGTCAGTCAGGACGGGGTTAGAGATCACTTGTGCCAACTGAAGACACACAGATCCATGGGCTCAATAGGTTGCATCCACAAGTGCTGAGAGAACTGTCTGGTACCATTGCTGAATTTCTCTCCATCATTTTTGAAAAGTAATGGAGAACAGGAGAGGTGTCTGATGGCTGAAAGAAAGCCCGTGTCAATCCAGTCTTCAAAAAGACCAAAAGAAAGACCCAGGCAACCACAGACCAGTCAGCCTCACCTCTATCCCTCAAAAGGTGATGCAGCAGCCTGCTCTGCAGGCCGTCTCTAACCACATGGAAGAAAAACAGTCATTAGGAGTGGCCAACATGGATTTACCAAGGGAAGATCATGCTTGACTAACCTGATAGCCTTCTATGAAACCATTAGCAAATGAGTAGATGAAGGAACATCTGTGGATGTCATATACCTTGACTTCAGAAGGTATATTTGATACCGTTTCCCACAACATCCTCATAGGTTAGCTCAGGAGGTGTGGCATAGATGGCCGGTCTGTGAGGTGGATTGAAAACTGTCTTCACAACAGACTTCAGATAGTTGTCATTGTGCTAGTTTGAGCCTAGCTGGGATGTTTTGGTGAGAAGAATTAGATAATAGGCTGAGAGATGAAAACAATGGTGATGTCTGCTTCATTCACAGTCTTGCTGAGATGTGTAGAAAGGAAAAGCAAAACATTAGATAAAGTCACTTCGCTTGGGCACTTGGCTCTGGGCTGTGCTCTCAGCTCTTCGCCTGCTGGGGAGCTGAGGCTGCTGGCTGAACTCCATCTTGCTTTCTAACTTCAACCTCCATTTGCTTTGCCAATTCACCTTGCTTCTTAATCCCCTTGGCTGAACCTCCATTCTTCCTTGGGACTGGGGTAAGGTTGAGAGGGGTAGGGGGAAGGTGAGGGGTGGTTGAGAGCTCCTGGGGACTCAGGTTTCTGGGAGGGGAGTTGTGTCTGTATTACCTTTTTACCTTGCATATTTCTGTCTATATCTGTATATACTGTAAATATCTGCTTGTAAATTGTGCCAGCTGTAAATATAAGCTTCATTCAAATTTCCAGAGCTGGCTGAGTCTATTCTGGGTGATTTCTAAAGTGTGGGAGGGTGGGGGACACCTAAACCATCACAGTCATCAATCAAGTTGGAGACCTGTAGCCAGTGGTGTTCCCCAGCGATCAGTACTGGATCCAGTTTTGTTCAATATCTTTATCAATGACCTGGATGAGAGCATTGAGTGTACCCTCAGCAAGTTTTCTGATGATACAAAACTGGAGGGTGGCCAGCGGCCAACAGCCCACCAGGCTCTGCTGCCATCCAACGAGATTTGGACAGACTGGATTGCTGGATGAAGGCAAACTTTATGAAGTTCAGTAAGGACAAGTGCAGGGTCTTCCATACAGGGAGGAATAACAGCAGGCACCAGTACAGGTTGGGGGCTACCCTGCTGGAAAGCAGCTCTGTGGAGAAAGACCTTGGAGCCCTGGTGAACAGCAACTTCTACATGGGCCAGCAATGTAGCTTTGTGGCCAAGAGAGTCAATGGCATATGGAGGTGCATCAGGAAAATTGTGTCCAGCAGATCTAGGGAGGTTCTTCTCCCTCACTACTCTGCCCTGGTGAGACCACACCTGGAATATTGTGCCCAGTTTTGGGCTCCCCAGTTCAAGAGTGACAGGGACCTACTGTAAAGAATCCAGCAGATAGCCATGAGGTTGATTGGGGGACTTAAGCATCATCCCTGTGAATAGAGACTAAGAAATCTGGGGCTGTTTAGTCTGGAGATGAGAAGACTGAAAGGAGATTTTACCCATGTGTAGAAATATCTGAGTGGTGGGTGCCAAGTGGATGTGGCCAAATTTTTTTCAGTGGTCAACAGCAGAGAGCAGCAGCTACAAATTGGAACAATTTTCCTCAAGATGAGGAGAAACTCTTTGCAGTGAGAGTGACAGAACATTGGAACACGCTGCCCAGAGAGCCTCCTTCTCTGGAGACTTTCAAAACCCTCCTGGATGCATTCCTGTGCAAACTACCCTAGATCCCTTCCAACCTCCAAATTTCTGTGATTCTGCAAACCTGACTTGCTGGGTCAGAAGTTGTGAGTTGACAAGTATTGCTAAATGCGATTTGGGAATGCAAAGGAATAATTGTATCAATGGTGCCCAAAGCTGTCTCCAAGCTTATATAAGACATTACGCCTGTGTCTATCACACCATTGCAAATGTACGTGTCTAAGCAGATTCACAATCGCATCAAGCAGTAGCAGCTGTAGACCTACACTGTCAGAAATGCTGAGGAGGTGGAGTGTGAGTTTGTTCCATGAAGACTTTGAGAAAGCAAATTGTCCCAGTGTTTGAAAAATCGTTTTACTGTGGGCACATCTGATGGGGATATCTAAAAGTAAGACATCACTACCAGAAGTACTAATGTGGTCTCCCTTAACAGGCATTTGTAACACACAGAACATCCTAAGATAGGCATCTCAAGTAGGTCACTGGATTGTGCCCTAGAAAGATGGATTCCTTTCCATTGTCTATAAAAAGCAATGTAGGTGATTAGCTCCAATTTAGACATCTGGAATAAAGTGAGCTAGGATGCTTTCATCATAAAAATGTAGTTATTTGTCAGTTATTTAAGCCTGGAATAAAAACATTATGCTTGCACTAAGAATTACTTTCTAATTTCTAAACAATTACAATGTTACCATGCAAAAAGACAGTTTTCTTAGACAGAAGTTGGACCTGAATAACAACCAACTTCAACACATCTTTTATTCTTTGAAGTGCATCATGCCTCAGTGAAGTCTACAAGGTAGCCTACAAGTAAGGCTAAAAGCGTTGGTAGAGCATACTACATAAGTCATATCAAAAACTAAGGCAAATTGCATCCTGGGTTGCATCAAAAGATGCACTGCCAGCGGATCAAGAGGTGATTCTGCCACTTTACTCGGCTCTGATGAGACCTCATCTGGAGTAATGTATCCAGGTCTGGAGCCCTCAGTACAGGAAGGACGTGGACCTGATGGAGTAAGTCCAGAGGAGAGCCTTGAAAATTATCAGGCGATTGGAGCACTTCTGCTACAAAGACAGGCTGAAAGAACTGGGGTTGTTCAGCTCAGAGAAGAGAAGGTTTCAGGGACACCTAATAATGACCTTCCAGTATCTGAAGTGGACCTACAAGAAGGGTGGAGAGAGATTGTTTACAAAGGCCTGCAGTGACAGGATGAGGGACACTGGCTTCAAACTAGAGAAATGCAGATTTAGATTGGATGTTAAGAATAATTTGTTTACCACAAGGGTAGTGGAACACTGGAACAGGTTGCCCAGGGACTTAGCTGAGGTCTCAACTTTAGACATATTTGAGGTAAGGCTCAACAGGGCTCTGGGCAACCTGATCTAGTTGAGGATGTCTCTGCTTACTGCAGAGGGGGTTGGACTAGATGACCATGATTCTGTGATTCCAGAATTTTAGTTTCATTGACTTTGCATGATTAAAGTACCTGAGTCAGAGAAATTAGGCAAATATTGTCATATCAGTCCTCTGGCTGTTGTAATTTGGTGCATCTCCGTTGACACCAACATACCTCTGATAAATTCCCTCTAATGAATCTGCCAATTTCCATGAAACTGGAACTCTCAGCTAGCTATCAGACCATTCATCCTCACTTGCATCATGAGTGTAGCAGAGTGGTCTTCTGTAGAAACTCCTGTACAGTCCTGGCAGCAATACAAGCAGCTCTATTTGCAAATGTTCACTCATTCCTGTAATTATTATATGAAAAACAAACAAACAAACAAACAAACAAACACAACAACACAAAACCCCTGTCATTGGAATGGGTATTTAGTTTGCAGTATTGTATAATGAACAGTAGAGGATGCACAAAGTATACACGGATTGAAGAGTACAAAATGTCTCATACCATGCACAGCCCAACTTTGTGCAAAGCCAGTGTTTCCCAAACCTTGCACTTCAAAAGCACAGAGAAATTACAGTTACTGCTCCAGTTCATAGACTCTCCAGTGGGATGCACAGAAGTCATATCCACAGCAGTCTCCTGCTATAGACATTTGAATAGTTTATACAATTTCATCCATTTTACTATGTTCCTTACCATCCATACAAACACCTGAACACAGGCAAATTTTCTAACACAAAAATCTGTCTCATGCAAAAGTTAGCACACTCTAATCCCTCTTAATTTCTATCAGTATTTGAAGTAGGCATTAAGATGAATCATTTCAGTCAGCCGTTTGTCATATTCCTGGTTGCTGACTGAAATATTTAAGTCAGGATTTTCGCCAGGAGAAAAAAACATAAATGGCTGAAACATCATCATCACTTCATTCAGCCTCATGCTACTGAGTCACCAAAGAAGCTGTCCAAAGTGACACCTCAGTGAATCTAAAATAAAGAGACATAAGGACTGTCCAGCAACACTAAAAAATACTAGTTAAATAATCTACCAGGGGAAGAAAGACTTACAGGATCAGAATTCTGGCCATGCCCAGGTAAGCATCTATGTTAATGTGCAATTAATTTGTATCCTTTGTCTGATAGCAAGAAGGAGGCTATCAAGGGTATCCCAAAGAACATAGTACCATGAAGCAGCAAGATGACAGTTGTGGCTTGCTGCTTCTTCAGAATTTGATCACGAACAACCTACAACCTGAGAACCAGAAAACTTTTTCTTTTTTCACTTCAAGTGTTATTTCTACCTTAGCATATGTGTAATCTGGAAATCCATCAGGCATATAGACAGATGTCTAAATGCCTTCAAATCAAGTAACTAGAAAAATACTAGATATTAGTGGAATGAATTTATGTGTCGAGATTCCTCAGATAATGATTCTTTTAAATTATCAAGTAAGAAAATAGAATTATCTGGAATACGAGTTAATAATTAAATCAGAGCATCTGCCATTGCAAGTGTGTTATGAAATGCTGTGAAAAAGCATGTAGAAAGGGTTTTTAACAGGCAAAACTGTCACAACTTCACAGCACAGAGGATTTTGAAATAGCACCCCGTCACTGGAAACAATGACTGAACAATCTTTGTGACATGACTGGAGTTTCTTCTGGCACAAAAGCTTCAGATTCAAGTTGCGGAACAAAAAAAATCAGAACCTCCGGAATAAACAGGCCAAGCATCTAACCACATACAGGAGACATACAGAGAGAAAAATCATGGAATTTTTTTTTCTCATGAGCTGGCCAGCGGAGTTGAGGGTAAAATATGTTCCTAGAAGCATTGATCAGCTTGCAAGTCGGTTGTGAATCGAAAAGCAGTGAGTTTTGTTTTGGCCCTTTTTTTTTTTGGCAGTGAATAATGTTTCTATTTCCAATGTAGGTCAATGCCTTTAATTGAATAATGGACATTGGTTTTTAATGTCTTTTTTTTTTTCCTTTTATTTCAAACAAAACAGACACTGAGGCAAAAATGCTACCATATAGCAGAGAAATAAACCAGAAAACTGTAATTGTTCTGATATGAAATGGTAATTAACCCGAAAATATCAATTATATTTCCTCTAAATGCATCACAGCTGTTAATATTTTGGTTTTTGAACAGATACTTCTGCATCACCAATTGTTCTGAAAGAGCTAAAATAGTCTAACCTTTTCCCTTCCTTCCTAATGAGGAGTGCAAATACTTCTCTTTTTTAATTGAATGTTGAAAATAAATGAGATCATTGAAATTTATAGAGACAGATTTGGCAGCCTTTTCTTATTTCCTTGGACATGGGGTGCATTTTTATGTCAGAATAAATATGTAAACCACTTTTTATTTTAGTAAGTGTTTTTATTAGACGTGGATCAGACACTTTTAATGTCAACACACCTACTCTCTGTACACTTAAAACTATGTAAATTAGAGAGAGCTTCACCGAAGTTAGCAGAGTCACAGCGATGTAAAAACTGCAAAAGGAGAATACTGTCCAGAGTGTTTGAAACAACTAAGGCATGTGAGTAAAATTATTCTTGTCAGACAACAAGTGCAGATTGGCCCTTTGAGTTACATTGGAATTGGATTTTCCTCCTGCATCCTTATATTGGTTTTTCATTGGTAAGAAGTTTCACCCACTTAATTTGTTCCTTTATAAATGCAATCTGTCACTGTCAATTGTCAACAGGCCTGCATCACAAAGTTGAGATCCAGATCCAAACTCAGGTAATATTTCGTCCTGCCCTGAACAAGACTTCTGGCTTGGCCCATTGTATAATTGAGAGTAAACTGCAACATGTGGATTTGGCCACATGTCCATCCTCAACTGCCCTGGAGTCTCGGATTCTTCTGATCCAGGGTTTTGGTTCCAGAATGCTTGTAATTTGTGCTATTTAATATCTCTTAGTAAGGGGCGAGGCGAGGAGAAAGGGAGGGAGGGAGAAGGGGAGGTGGCAGGGTTTGGTGGGGGGATGTTACTCTGTCTCTTATTTCAGACTTCAGAAACTTATTAAAAAAAAGCAAGGCACCAAACCAAAACAGGAAATCAAATAAATTGTTGCATATTTACCAGCAGACACTTGCAAGGAAGATGACAGATAAAAAATGTCGATGGGAAACAGCCACAGAGTAACATCTAAACACGCAGAGCCAAACAAAAGCAGTCAGACACTGTCAGGAAAAGCAAGTTTCCATCCTTAGGATGGCAAAGTGTTTCCTGAAATCACGTGGGACAAAGGCATATTCTGAGGGACAGTGCCAAGACTGTTCGCAGCCTCGCTGACCTGCACAAGTGTTGAAGAGACAAGGAGACAAGAGGCACCTCCAGCTAGGGCCAGGAAGCTAAAGCAATCCTGCTGCCTGCAGGCTGCAGCCACAGTCACGCCTTCCTGACAAAGATGAGGACCGGAGCGGGTCACAAAGGATTTCCTACTGTTTGCCTACAAGCAAGTCTTTGTGTTCTTTGTGAGGTGCGCTGCTTTTGACATCTCCAGGGCTGTCCTCTCTGCATATGTCTCCCACTGGAAGCAGCCCTCCTCCAACCACAAATTCGCACACCACGACCTACAATCTACCCATGCAGCTGGTAGCAAAACGGAGGTGAGTCAGAGAAGAACCTTCAAAACAATTAAAGCATCGAGAATTGTGAGTGGTAGTTTAAATAAACCAAGTCTTTCTCTGTGAAAACCGTGTTAAGGGGAGGAATTAATTAGAGATTATATCCACCTATGAGGAATAAAAGCTTGGTAATCAACGAGTCTGGAGACAAAGACACATCAGGGTTTAACATCTACTGAAGCTGCAGGTAAAACAATTTACAGCAGGAAAAAGAAGCAGGACAATTAATTGCTAGACAAACATAACAAATCTAGATTTAAAGATATGCACCCTGTTTCCTCCATGAGTACTCTTTTTTTCCCTCAGAATACAGCCTGCAGTTTAAGCAGGAGTTAATTTCAGGAGGTTCAACTGCATGTGTTGCAAAAGGAATCAGAATAAAAGATCAAAACAGGTCCTCCTAGCTTTGTAAATAAGGAGACTAATAACAAGCAGCTAAGCTCACATTCCATGCTCCTGAGGACACATTGCAAGCAGGAACGTGACAGGACTTTCCAAAGGCTGCATGACAAATCCATGCCCAGACCTGAAAAGAGACCCCAGGATTCCCGACAGGAATGCTCTTTGTCACTGCTGTATTTCCATCCCCCGTTTCCTTCTTTAAAGCTCTCATCCCCTTCCTGTCTTGTTTACTTCATGCTTTCCTCTGTGTTTGCTTGTGCTGCCCCTTCTATACCTCCGCTCCTCCTTCGCCCTGTTTTCCGTGGAGTCTCTCAAGCACCACGCTGCAGGATGGCGCTGGTGCTGGTGCATATACTAACCAGAATACAGTGCTGTTGGCTGCATTCTCCAGGAAACACCCATGGCTGGTAAAGATCAGGTAAACGAGACACGACCAATAGCATGCCTTCTCCTGGCCTGAAGATCACAAACTGGGATCAAATGGCTGTACTGAAGAGGCTGAGGACTGCGGTCATTTCTCTGCACCTCCCCTCCACCCCCCCCATCCAGCAGCCATTCCCAGGGGCAGTAGTCAGCCAGCAGCAGGAGCATTAACAGCAGAACAGAGCTGCCACTCCAGACAAGTTACACAGGGAGCTATGACTGCCGTGAAAAAAACATTTAAAAGCTTGGCCATCTACCTAACTCACTCCATGACCACCTGAGAGGTCATCCCACCACTGACACCAACTCAGTTATTTTGCTGTAGTCCTACAGCAGGCAGTTGCCTGACTGAGCGTATAGGAATGAGGATAAATCTAGTAGCAGCTTCACATTTGGGTGATGTAACTTTCACAGTTTCTGTGCTATGTATCCAAAATCTCCACTTTTGTCTATTGCTTTAAACAGTCACTTTTTCTCCATTTCCAAACCCTCAGATCAGTTTTGTTCAAAAGAACATATTAATAGCAATCTCTATATTCCCTCTAGGATGCTCTCAAATCTTACTGTGTTTTTAATCTTTGCAGAGCCCAAAAAAACAGCCACATCAGATGATGTGAATACCAGAGTTTTTTCCAATTTTTATGGTTGTGACTAGTTAAAGAGTTCTGCAAAGATTAAAAACCCCATTCAATAAAATGATGAATTTTGAAAAGGTGCATCATGATGTTTTTTTTATAGAAGATTCAAAAGAGAAGATAAAAGGAATTTTCCTGACATCCATAGAGCTGTAGAAATCTGCAGAATAAGTAGAGCAGCATTGACCTACTCTCTAATAACAGTGAGAGATAAAACAACCTCATGAAAACTTGGAAGGCCTCGGAAGCAGAAAGATTATGCTGAGATTTCTGGATTTCCAGATTACAAAGATAGAGTCTGTTTAGTTGGTCTAAAACCACAGAATAAGTAAAACTGTTAAAAATGGAAGCCAGAACAACTTGGTTTCAACCCCTAACATTCTGTGAAAGACTGTAGATTAGTGTGCATGGTAAGGGGTGGAGTTGAATGAGTTTCTCATGTAAACTGGGTGAAAAGAAAGGCCTACAGCATATGACATTTAGAATTGCATTTTACAAGCTTAGAGCCACAACCAGAGTATCACTTATAATCTCTGACCTGAGTTTTCTCACCTTGCATTACACATACGTTCAAAACTCTTTCTGAGTTTGGTTTTCTTCCCGCTTCTCAAGCATATTTTTCCCTTCCAGCACACAGAAATCTTTCTGATTTGCTATATAACAGAATACTCCACCTTGGGAAAAGGTAGATTTTTGTAACTTCTTGTTTGTAACTTTGCGCTGTTTTCTGAAAAGTGAACTTCCTTTAGGGAAAAACCACAATGAAACAGAAAATGACAGGCAGGAGAGATGTTTGTTATTGCACCTTCTGACTAAGTCGTAAGATAGTATTACGCTCTTGATCTGTCACCACAGAAACTATCTTGACCATTTGCTGTGACTTTTTGTAGGCTGACACATTATGAGAAAATAAGGGTTATCACTGGTCCATAATTCTGTTCCATGGCAACTTCCTGTGTTTCAAATAGTTTTTCTTCTACACTGAGGCACAAGGAGAATGTTTCATGTAAGCCTGTAAATGTCTGTTTTCAGGCATTTCCACTAGCTGGTGACTAGAGTTCTCACCTGGGATCTTCTTTTTCTTTTTCCCATTCCAGATCACTAAAAGTGAAGTGTTTATTTTCTCTCACTGGAGCCAAGACGTAATCTTCTTCTCCACATAATTTCACCCCAGTTTCTGACCTGAGTGAATGCGGTGTAAGTAACAGCTAGCAGCAACTTCCATCAGACTCCAAAACAGAGAACAAAACCCCAGTATTGCTTTACTGCAGCTACAAGGTTTACCCTCATTTACAACAACACACAAGAGTCTTTTACAGGCATAATCCCACCAAGTTAGTTCAAGTAACTGCCAACCTAAAGATGCCTACTAACCTGCAAGTTGTTAAATAAATCCACCATAAAGATAATACAGACTGAGCACTAACTTGCAGTATGATTCTGCTGTGTGTCTTCATATTCAAACTGGGGTTCTTTGAGACAGAAAACGCATTTGTGGTGATGAGATTGCTGATTTTCCAGTATGAACAGGAGCCTCCAACAGGCTTAGACACCATGTGTGTGTGCAGTACCTTACACACACATTGTGTAGCCTCTCATCGTACGCATCTCTTACAATCACCACTTGTTAGCATACTCCTTGTGAATTCAGCACCTTTAAGGATTAAAAGTTCAATCATCACTAGCTTCGTCGCAGTGTGTGACTTCACCACAACCTTTATGACTCATTTAGCAAAGGAATATCACATAAACAGCAGGGTAAATTTATTTTTAACAGGTGATGAGTGCTTAATTTTGGATCAGACCTATTTTAATTGCAGGAGGAGACATTTACCATACTCTTGACATAGTGCTTTTCCCTGTACTGCCATATCTTATTAATAAAACACAGAGAAATTAAAGCTTCGAGCTTCCTCCATGTGTTTACACAGTACCAAACTTGATTGTCCCGGTCAGACTTTTTCTTTTCCAACTCTCTGAGGCTCTTGCAGTTGAATCACACAATGTTTTCTTGAGCAGCATCTGTGCAGCAGAAATCTTCAGCCTCTATAAAGGCTTGGGAAGGCAGACTGCTTCCTTACACGTGGTTGCTTTTGTCAGCACATAAATCAGCCCCTGAGAGGCCTCAGTGAAGTGGTGTTGATCCAAGGGGAACTGCCTTGAACAGAAAAGAGAAGCCAAACACTCTTTAAGTCTGCTTGAAAAAAAACTGAGAGCTGGGAAAAGACCAGGAGCCAAGATCTTTATAGTTTTATAATTTTCAGGGTGATTTTGTGATAATGTAACTTCCTCAATAGACAATTTCACAGGAAATTGCAGAAGATTTATAGGGTACATTAGCTAACTGCAAAAGATGGGTATCATCATTGTAGAACTTTGTAGGTGTAGCAGAAGAATCTCACAGGAGTCCATAAGGAAGAAACTTGCAGTATCAGGCAGATGATGATCTCGTGGGACTTGAAAGGACTTTTGTTACTTATATTGTGGCAGCAAAATGGTTATTTTCCCAGCTCTCCAGGTGTGTGCGGGCAGAATACATTTTCAATTCTTTGAAGCATCCAAGGGTTCAACTCCATATCTCAGTCATGGACCAAAACAACAAGGGAATAGCTCTAGCAAACTCACTTGGGGAACAAAAAACCGAACCAAAACAAAACAAACAAAAACCAAAACATGAGAAAACAACCCCTCAAAACAGACCCCACAAAACAAAAATACCATTTGTGGCAGAGAAAAGATGCCTGATGAAGCACCGTAGGTCAATCTGCCCTCACAACACTCATGTGAAATTTTAGCAGTCCCTGCTCTCAAGAGCAGTTGCTTCACTAAAAGCCTGGATAGCTTAGCAGGAATGCCTGTTTTCCATCAAGGGTGACGGAGGAAACTCTTGGCACATAGCAGAGAAACTTCCTCTCTCACGTACAGCAGGAACAGTTTTCAGTCCTCACTTATTCCAATCATTTGGAGCAGCTTTTAAAACTTCCTTGATTGCTGTTTCTCTATACTAATCAAAGCATCTGAGTCTCTATCAAATAAGTAATTTTGAGGGTCTCTGGCACACACAGAACTGACTTCAGTATTTTCTTTTTCAGTCTGTAATTTCTCAGCGCACCGCTTTGGCAATACCTTCAAGTGGATCAGCCTCAACTGCTGTCAACTTAGAGCATTCCTGTTTGCGTGCCCTACTTAATTGCTTGAAATTCAGAGGTATTGAGCACCTGGGACTCTGGTGGAATTTAATGAGAGCTGTGGCTGCTTCTTCACCTTTGAAAAGTAAGGCCCAGAGGACTTCTTTTGAAGATGTCACTTGCTATCCTCTACCTTAAATTCTCATATTATTTCCAAGCAAGCATCTATCACTCCCTATACTGGTAGGTTTAGTTTTTGAATGCTAAGTGTACTGGTGGAGGTCAACATTTTAGTCCAACTTTCTCTGTCTTAAAAAGGGCAGGGATTACATTTCTTCCTAATTCCCTCTTTACTTTATTCTACTTCATATCAAATATGAATTATTGACAGAATCACCCCAATCTGTCACATTTGATGAGACACACCTGCCTTGAGATACATTAAATGGAGAATATAAGCCTAGAAGCATATGCCAGTGAATTTGAGTGAGAATTAATTTCTAATTCAGTGTATGAAACAAACAACAATGAAGAGCATTGTGAAGCTTTGTGACCTACCAGCAGGAGTAGCAATGAAAGGTTTCAGTGAAGTCTGCCTGAGAAAACTAAGAGTACCTCACAAAAAAAAAATCAAAACAAAACACACAAAAAAAGCTAAACCCCAGGCATACTCACAAATACACAGATGCATTTCCACTAGCAAATATGATTCAAGGACCAGATTTTAAGGCTTTTAGTCATGCCAAATGGTACTTTCCCATCCATTAGTGCCATGGTTTAGTTAATTAGAAGGGTCAGGTGATAGGTTGGACTCGATAATCTCAGACATCTTTTCTGACCTGGTTAATTCCGTGTGATTCTGTGTGATGAACAACTCCACTGAACCAATGGGACCATTTGTGGATCAAGGTACTCTTTAACTCATGCATAAAGCAAAAGGGGTCAGAATCTAGCCCAAAGGAAAAAGTAAACAGGAAACTCTAGCAGAATATCTCACAGAAGTCAGCATGGAAAGAGTCAGCATTCTCCATACTAGCATACCGCATCCACCCCCAAACCAGAAAACATCTGCAACACCCCACATGACCGTAGGCCAATCATCTCCACTACGTATTCACATATATAGGTGTGGATTAGAGAACCCAACAGAGAAGAGAGGCTCTTGTGCAAGATATCTAGTACTAGATAGTGCCTGCTCCAAGGAGGTTATGATTGAGTAGGTTAGCAATACAAACATGTATACAGAATGAGTGTCTGCACAGCATGGTCACACACAGGTTAGTAGCGGAGCTACAAACAAAATCTTCAGAGCTGATGCAGCGTCTAACTCTTACCTGTCACTGCCGCTTCCCTTGTGTGACAACCACTACAGTGGTTCACAGGCACTGTACACATGTTGCCGGATGATCAGTGGGGAATCACTTGGCTCATTAGGTATCCCTCAGGCCTTGGCATCGCAAGTTTTTGTTTAAAGACGCTTTACACGTAGTAGTGTTTCACAGTCATTGACTAATGGATGAGGAGTAGATCTGACTGCTAGGTGGCTGCCTAGCTGCTAGGCTTTGCCATACCAGGTGTATGTTCAAGGGCACAATATATATGAAATTATCAGGTCAAACAATATTAAGAAAGAAACCAATGGCATAAGAGATAGAGAGATGGTTTACAGGCAAGAAAGAGAACATATGAAGGCATAATACCATGAATTAGACAAAACTACAGGGGACTAACCTACAGAATCAAGTGTCCTAACCCACTCCAGTCAGTTATTAATTGTAAAATTACAGTATTAGCTCAGTATCTAACACATATACACACACCCCCCAATCTTCTTGGAGTAAGTTAAACGGACATCTTCATAAAGTTACAAGAGATTTCAATATGGTGACAAAACCAGCGGAGAAATGGAAAATATTGCAAAAAATTGCTACTTGTGTACAACTGCTACTGAAGCCCTAAAATGTGTATTAATTCCAAACTAGTGTGGACAATTTGTCTTGCACATGTTAAGCAGAGGAAATGAGAACGCTGAAACTGGAAGTGCCTCTGAGCTGCTGAACCTGCTCGTCTTTGCAGAGTACATCAAACTGGCTGTAATTAACTAAGCAGCAATTAAAAGAGAGAGAGGCTGCACTGCAGTTGTAGAGAAGAAAAGCTTATTAACAATGAAATAGCAGTATTCTCACACCAGGAAAAAAACCAGTTTAAACAAACTAACTGCTAAAAGGGACCAACAGAAAATGAGGAGAGTAAGATCAGTGAGACAATATACCTGAGATACAAAGAAATGGCACTCCATTCATGGTTAGGAAGAAAGACAACAATAATAAAGACTAATTCCATAAGTAAAATTAATTTTATTCTCATTTTTACTGGCAATTCTTTCCTCAGTAGAAGGAAAATATAAACACAAACAAACTTCTGCCTTCAGTCAGCAGATGTGATGAACAGCACATAAATGAAAGCAAGGTTAGGTGGAACAGACAAAAATCCATGCCAAATTTACCTGTTTGATCATAGACATCAGTAATGTCACTCAACACCACACTTGTCTAAACACTAATACATGATAATGATGCAAAAGATGTCGCTGAAGTCCCACTAAAGGGAGTTCCCATAGCTGGGATGTTTTCTACCCAATGTGCTTTAAAAGCAGTTGAAACACTTTTGTGTAATGTAATCAGACAATGCCACAGAAGACCTTCCTGAAAAGCTCATGTCGTACCTGGGAAAAGCAGATATGACACCTTCCCATGTAGTATGGCAGCCAGTATGCCACGGACTGAAACAGAGGCGACCAATCTTTCCTGGGTTCTGCAGGCTTCTATGTGTAGGACAGTGGCAATCCCATACAGCATGCAGAGTGCCAGACTGTGCCCACAACAGGACATCCTCTTCCTACCAATACCTCTCAAGTTTTAGATACTCCCTTCCCAGGGAAATATCAGTGTACCATTCCAGATTTTCAGCTTTGTTAGAGGGCTTTCCTTCAGGAATGTCAAGCTCTCCTGGTGAGAGTGGTACAGCGGGAATCCTGATTTCCCTTCTGACCAGAACAGGAACTATGACACACACTGCCTCTGGGGTTCAGATGTACCAGAGCAAATGGACTGTGAACTTTTCCTTATTTTCTACAGGAACAATATATATCATAGCCTTTCAGACTTGCCCCCTTGAAAGCTTCAAGGGGCTGCTCACAGCTATTTTTTGGTTCCTCTTTCTATTCTTCAGCTGTTTTCATCTCATCCTAAGGCTGAAGAAACCTTATTCTCTGGCTTCACAAACACAGCCCACCACAGCTTTGCTTTTTAATTCTAAATATTCAAGTGTTTTTACTTTCTCTTGTGTGACTGGCTACATTTCAACAATCACCATCACTGGTTTCACAACTCAATCTCTATCTTCACTGCACTTTAAAAAAAAATACTATTTTATGTGAAATGGTAAACTAAGCTAAAAACTTCTGTGCCAGCCTGATTTACCAAAACACTAATCAGACAACAATTTAATTGTTATTCTGCTGAAGACACCCTTAAAGTTTCATCTAAAGAGATTTCCAACGTCACTGCTGCTTCTTTTTTCATCCTAACAGAGCCATTGAAATGTATTAACAATACCACGTGCTGCTCTCTGCTAGTTTAGCTTCCTCATTTGGAAGTGTTATACCTTTTCTGAAGATAGCTTCAAGGTTCTTCCTTTCCAGTCCTGGACAGACTATTTCAATGAGAACAGGGAACAAAAAAAAAAAAAACAAAAACCAAAAAAAAAAAAACCAAGCACAGCAACAATGACCCCTCCCCGTTATTTGAATTTCTTAACTCTCACAGCTTTGAATATACTTTAGAAAAGGTGATAACCTTTCTAAACTAGCTTTGCTTTCTTTTCCCATGCAGCAAAAATTACCTGAGGAATCATTACCTCAGGACTAGCTAAAATTTGCACCCATTAATGAGCTCTGTAAGGTATACACATCACAAGCCCTGTTTTCTGATCAAGATAATGACTGCAACTCTCTCTGACTCTTGCCAGCACCCTTTTTAAATGTGTGATGCTACAAATTATGGAGACATGGATTTCTGTTACTTAACTGAACCAGAATCACAAGAATTTGAACTAAATGTTCACAGGCAGTTACATATCCAACATTGAGGTCAATTAACATAAGAAACTCACTAACACAAAGTTTAAAAATCTGTGTTTGCACCAGAATTTTGAGCATTATGGTGCCCACACTAAACACCAAGGCAGAGATGGATTTGGTGGTCTCTGGAGGTCTCTTCCAACTTCTATCATTCTTCCGTTCTATGATTTCAGGCTCATGTTGTGTTGAAACAATGTAGTGGTTGCCAGGTGTTTTCTTGTTGCAATGGTCTTCATTCAAAATTTGTCTCAGACCAATTTCCAGAAAAATTTCTTGGAAAACTCATGAATACCCTTCCTTGTAATGCACTGCTAATAGTTCTGTGCAGCAGATTCATGGAAAGACTGACTTAAAAGTTGCCTATTTGTTTACTCCAGCCCTCAACACACCTTTAAAAATTCCTTCCTGAGATAAAGTTAAGGCTTAAAAATGCTGAGTATCAAACAGTTCATTCTGCAAGCTTTCACTTTCTCCAGTGCATGATATCCAGCCCAAAATAATGTAGGGGAGGACGCTATCATTATCACTGCTTGGTAGCATCCATAAAGGGTAAAAAGGGAAGAAGGCACAAAGCGTGTCACGTGGTGGTCTTTCAGCAATGAATTCATTCCAGAAAGCAGTGGTCCTGAATCTATAGCAAAGGAAAAGAATCAGCAGCAATGCGGCCTTGAGATGTCCTTAAGAAGGCAGAAGACGTGCATCATCTAGAGATCTATTTCAAGGTGAACCTTGGGAATTAGATGAGAAAGGTTCACTTATTCATAGCTCTTCCCAAAGGGTGCCATAAAAGAGGTCTTTAGAGTCAGCTTCAATCAACTGCTGCAAACAGTGGTTTTCCCTGCAAAAAGCCTGGCTCCCACATTTTCATACCACATTCTGTAACCTGAACCCATATTTAATTCATTTTTCCCTTCAGACTACAGGGTATTTAGCCATCTGTGATATTGTTACGCCAGCTACCAGATTCCCTTTGCTGCTATGAATGCTGACAATTCAATAAAGTCTAATTGACAACCTTTTTAAAAGGGCCTAGATTAAGAATAATTAGCACACAAATGGGTAATGCTCAAGATTCCAGTTAGGTAGTGATTCCAGTGATGTACTAAGCAGCACTGTAAAAAATGATCAGATTTATTGCAAGAAAAACACAAAAGAGATGTTTTATATTTATATGTTTACAGTCTTTATTATTTAAAGATTAGCCTCAGAATAAAAAATCATACTGTGAGGACACTGAAAAATCATTTAAATAATCATGATTCACAAAGTAAAGAAAACAAAAAAGTGTCAAGATAGAAAGGAGTGATATAACACTAAGGAGAAGGGCCAAGTAATTCGTAATACAATGTATATGGAGAAACTCTGCACTTGGAAAGAGATACTTATCAAGAGTCATAATCTCATGGAATTCAACAAGGCCAAGGGTAAGGTCCTGCACCTGGGTCAGCACAATCTCAAGCACAAATACAGACTGGGTGGTGAATGGCTGGAGAGCAGCCCTGAGGAGAAGGACCTGGGGGTCTGGGTTAATGAAAAGCTCAACAGGAACCAGCAGTATGCATGTGCAGCCCAAACCACAACTGTGTCCTGGACTGCATCAAGAGAAGTGTGGGCAGCAGGGCAAGGGAGGGGATTCTCCCCCTTTACTCTGCTCTCGTCAGATCCCACCTGGAGTACTGTGTGCAGTTCTGGAGCCCCCAACACAAGAAGGACATGGAACTGTTCAAGAGAGTCCAGAGGAGGGTCACAAAGATGCTCAGAGGGCTAAAGCACCTCTGCTATGAGGACAGGCTGCAAGAGTTGGGGCTTCTCAGTCTGGAGAAGAGGAGGCTTTGAGAAGACCTTATAGTAGCCTTCCAGTATCTGAAGGGGGCCTACAGGAAGGCTGGGGAGGGACTATTGACAAGGTCTTGTAATGATAGGATGAGAGGTAATGGGTTTAAACTGGAAGAGGGGAGATTCAAACTAGATGTTAGGAGGAAGTTCTTCACAGTGAGGGTGGTGAGACACTGGAACAGGTTGCCCAGGGAGGTTGTGGCTGCTCTCTCCATGGAGGTGTTCAAAGGCAGGCTGGATGAGGCCTTGAGCAGCCTGCTCTAGTGGGAGGTGTCCTTGTCTATGGCGGGGGGTTGGAACTGGATGATCTTTGAGGTGCCTTCCAACCTAAACCATTCTATGATTCACAGGCATCTGTCTGTGCACACACTCAGGAACGTGTGTGCCATTAATACTCTTATGAAGCAGAAACAGAGATTACCTACATTAAGAACTAGAAAGGAAAATGGACCATCAATGAGTCTGTGCTAACCTTCTTCCTTAGAGCTGATACAAGCCAAATTCACAGGGAAACAAGAGAGAAAGTCTAGTACAACCTGAGAATATTTAACAAATGATGAAACCTTTCCAACCCGGTGGAGGCTTGTTTTGCAGTCAGGTGAGAAGTGTACACATAGAGGTGATGTGCAGGCACAGCAAGCTTGCCTTCCTGCAGTCCTGCAGGACCTACCCTGTGCTTTACATCACCAGAAATGAAACATTTCCCCCGTGGATTTTGGCAACATTGTCAGCATGATACAAATCTCTTTACAGGCACCTAACTGGAGGTCCTGGGCCCTCTGCTCTGTAGCTCAATGAAACCATAGCCTGCCCTTCCCCTTTGGGTGCTACAAGCCAGCAAGAGTGACACTCTCACAGACCATGTGGGAGCCGAAGCAGAATCCAGCACATACCAAAACAAGGATAGAGCACAGAAGTATCACATAACAAGGAGTTGTCAGCCTCCTGGCCCCAAAATAGAAGTGCTACCTGAAGTGTTAATGCAGACCTCACTGTCAGATGTCTCAGTGTTTCTTTTTTGTGCCAAGGGACTCCATTTTTGTGACATCCCGGTGGAGGAGGGAACACTAAACCTCATTTTACAGAAGAATGATGCACTAGAGATTCAGAGATTTGCCTAAGGTAGGAGTGTCAGCCCACTAAACTGTTACCTTTACACTACACTGCAGCTTTACCACACTCTTTATTTGGACTTATACTGAAATTCATCCATGTTATTAATGTAATGTGTTTCAAACAACACCAGCTGGTCATGATCAAGTTCTCGTTAAAATACATCACCATAATAGTATATGTGTGTGTGAGTGTGTGTATCTATCTATTTATATGTATGTATATGTGTATAGAGATATAGAATCATAGAATGATCTATTAGGGATGCTCTGGACGTTATGAGGGTG